>JAQQZS010000017.1:18382591-18394406 GCA_030068045.1 Platyallabes tihoni | reverse complement strand
AGCTACCTCCGTGTTACGCTGTTACAAACAGCACAGCTACCTCCGTGTTACGCTGTTACAAACAGCACAGCTACCTCCGTGTTACGCTGTTACAAACAGCACAGCTACCTCAGTGTTACGCTGTTACAAACAGCACAGCTACCTCAGTGTTACGCTGTTATAAATATTCCAAGTTACGGTTACCTCAGTGTTACGCTTTTACAAACGTCGCGGGTAAGTTACCTTGATGTTATATTGTTACATCGCAGTTACAGTTACTCTGGTGTTGCGTTGTTATAATCTTTACAGTTACCTCAGTGTTATGCTGTTATAAACACAGCAGTTACACTGACCTCGGTGTCGCAAGTAGAGTTACCTCTGTGTTACGTTGCTACAAACATGTCATTTACTCTTCTGTCGTGGTAACATTGTTCACAATTACAGTTACATCACTGTGACACATGTCCACAGTGCCAGTTCAAATCACAAACACGGTTCCAAACAATTCCCCGTTACAATTCCCTCAGTGTTACATTAGAAACATCATATTCACAGTTCTGTTGATGTAGCACTGCTCACAATCACTGGTACATCACTAACATTTTCACATTTAGTTACGTCACTGCAACACTGCTTAGAGTAATATAACTGCAGTACTATTAGGTTACATCCCTACAGTAACTAGTTACATCACACAGTGGCTATTATCTTACTGGGAAACTCCAAGATGTCTTAAAAGTGAGTGTGTTACCTGTCTGAGAGCCTCCTGGAGCCAGGCTTCCATATCATTAGCATCAGTCTGGAACTGGTGGAAAGTTACAGACTCCTTCAGGCGCTGCTCTCGCAAACGAGATGCCTAGTTGGACCAGAGAGAAGTAAGAGAGGGAGGATGAAGAAATGGAGATAGAAAGATCATTATGACTGACTCTGAATTAATTAATTTATGAATTCATTCATCCATCTAACCACTCATCCTTCCATCATCATCATCAGGCATCTCTCTCATCCATCCCTATACACGTTCTACTCCACTCTCCCTTCTTCCTCACCTCCTCCAGTCGCTCCCACTGAGCTTTAATCTCTTTGATCCTCTCTGTGATCTTCGGCGCTTCGCAGTGCCCCTCCTTCACCAGCTGCTCCCCGGTGGCGATGCTGTTCCCGAGCGGGCCGTAGCGGGCTGCCATCTCGTCATGGAACGCCTCGTGCTTGGACAGCAGGCGCAGGGCAGAGGAGAGGTCTTTTCCGCACTCCTCCGTCGCCATGATCTGCTCCTGTTCACGCATCCATGCCGCCTCCTCACCAAGCTCCCACAGCAGCTGCCAGAGACGCCGCGATTCCTCCAGCTGTGCCCGACGCTCGGCCGCTAGCCGGCCCAATTCTTCATACGTGTGGCCCAGGAGCGCCACCTTCTCCTCCACCAGCGCTGGCTCACACGGCTTGTAGGCTGAGAAGAGAAGTGAAGTTGTAAATCCATGAGTAATAAAGGGTTCAAGTGTGTTTGTGTGTATTCAATGCAACATTCTGTGTGTGTGTGTGTGTGTGTGTGTGTGTCAGTGTGTGTATATGTGTTCTCACTCATTTCGTCAGCGGTGAAGCGATTGGCTGCGGCCTGCACCGCCTTGATCCTCTCCGCCTGCGCCGAGATGTCCGCCTCCACCAGAGTGTGTTTCTGGAGCAAGTCCTCCACGTCGTGAAGGTGTTTCCCGCTGTCCTGTGACTGCAGACGGCCCTACACACAAACACACGAGCATGTGAGCCATTTTTATTTTAAATTAAACTACCATGCAGGACTGAGGGAGGTACCATGTCACACACCTTCATGTCCTCCATCCAGTCCATAATGTGGCTCATCTCCTGAAGGAGTCTCTGCAGGTCACGGTGTGCCGTGAGTCTTTCCCGTCTGGCTGCGAGCAGCTCTTTCAGGTACTCCCAGAGACGCAGGACGTTGTCCCGGCGAGCCAGGATACGCCGCACGTCATGGTATGCCTCCGCTTCGAGCTCACGGGCTACGGCTTCGACGGCGGCCACACGCTCTCCGTACGCGCCGATGTCCGTCTCGATGGCCTCGTGCTTGCGCGTCGCCGCTTCCACGGCGCCAAGATCGAACCCGAAGTTGTCCTGATTTGAAAGGAAGAGAGGGAGAATGTAAAATGTGTTTTTTTTTATTAGTTTTTTTTGTAAGGCGGACGTTTTCTGACACCCGAGTTATCATCAGCTTCCTCTCTGACCTGCGAGACGAGGCGCTGGTTCTCGCTGAGCCACGTCTCCCTCATGGCGGCTTTGCGGTCGAATCGTGCTGCCAGCATCTCCAGCTTCTCCTGGCGGATCAGCTCGTTCCTCAGAGCCAGCTCGCGCTCGTGCTCCGCCTTCTCCAGCCGCTCCCACGCCTGCTCGGCCAATCACAGAGCAACTGGTCTTAGAAACGCGATTCGCTGAACTAGGCACGGTAACGCAAGAATGTCACGACTAGTACCTTGTTTATGTCGGAAATGAGTTTTCCCTCTCGAGGCATGTAGACCTTCTGGTTGTTGGCTCTCATTTTGCTCTGAATGGTGAACAGGAGAACCTCCAAGTTCCCCTTCTCTGTGAATCTGTCAAGACACACAAAACATTTACAGAAATTCATCCAATGAAATCCTGAAAGAGTACAGGATGTGTATACATAGTTTGTGAAGTTGTGTGTGTACACACTTGGGTGGTTTCTCCACAGTGCGGTAGGTGTTGAAGGCCTGCAGTTGGTTCTGGACGCCGCTCAGGGAGTTGGCGAGCTGCCGGTCGTTGAGCGTAACGATGGTCTGCTCGATCCACTGCAGCAGCTCCGACGCCAACGTCTCATACTTCTCGATCAGTTGGTCCGCCTCGATCGCGTAGTCCAACACCTACGCACATATTTATTTGTTTTTCTTTCAAAACTCAACCTATAAATCATGACCGACTCGACGCGGTCGCCGTAATTCACGCCCTCTCACCTTGCCGATTCGCTTGCCCTCCACGGCAAGCGCCTTCATCTTGCTGAAGTAGTGGTAGTACGTGGCCACATACGTGATGATCGACTTCTCGTCCGGCTGATCCACGTTCACGTCTACAAGTGTGGGAAAACAAAAAGGAAGCCAAGGTTGTAAGTCGACCGAATAACGGTTCACACGCTTATAGAAAGTGTGTGTGTTGTGTGTGTACCCTCAGGATCCAGCAGTTTGGTCAGGCCCATCTCTTTCTCTGCAATGTTGAAGGCGTTCTGCAGGTTGTAGTGGGCGTTCGAGCGCTTCAGCGTGTCGAACTCGATCAGGTCCGGTCTGACGGACGGAGAGAAAAAGCGTGAGTGAGAAAAGAGACAGAAAACCTGCTAACTTTTCACAACACAGCGTACCGCCTTCTGAGACAACCGGCGTCAGCCTACACTGCGCTCTACAATCACCTCCATCAGAAGGTCGGCGGTTCGAGCCCAAGCTCCCACAGGATGCCACTGTTGGGCGCTTGAGCGAGATCCTTAACCCTATCTCCTCCAGGGGGGAACCGTGTCATAGACTGACCCAAGCTTCTCTGGGATTTGCTTTACAATGGGCTTTAATTAAAATCCCGACTCCTGAAAGTGGTGCGTTTGGCCACCAGTAGGGGGCGACTGACACGCAGAAACTCCATACTGCAGCGTCTGGAGCGACAGATCGTTTGTTCTCCTTATATATAGGTCAAATAATTTGGGCTTCACCGCAGTGTGTGCGCGTGTGTGTGTGGTGTGTGTGTTTGAGAACAAAACTGCACAAGCAGACTATAAGTAGCAGTAAAGCTGTTCTGAATGGATGGCTGGATGGGGAGCAGAATAGATGTGTCTCAGGTGGACCATTAACCTTTGTCATCAGTCTGGTGTCCACGAGCAGCGAAATGAAAATGGTGACATTGGGAAGTCGGATAGATGTATTTCTCTTTTTCCATCTCGCTCTTTCGAACACATCATCTTATGTCTTCATTATATCTTATTCAAGATGAGGAGACGAGGAGCAAAACACAAACTAGGCCGTTCCTATAGGAACCATAAGGTGTTTAAACTGTGGACAAACTTTTTGCGCGAGTTGTGGCTTCACTACTGTTTGAGCTGACGTTACAGAAAATCAATCAGATTTGAGAACATGACCGTGTTTGGTAATCGGCTCTAATGATCTTGGAGCAAGGGATTGTGGGATCTGACCTGTGTCTAATGTGTGTGTTTGTCTCTGACTCATCATTTTGTCCAGTTGATGAGCTTCATGTTTGCTTTGGATGCATGAGGACAATGACCTTGGATGCTTGTGTCACTGTGTGTGTGTGTGTGTGTGCAGCAGGCTACCTGTGTTTGTGCACGATGGCGTTGAACGCCAGGCCATCTCTCCAGCTGGTGGTGAAGTTGTGGACGTTGACATTCGGGTACCTGCAGGACAAACACAGCGTTAGAGCGTTTTATTAACCGTGGTCCAGTAGTCTAATTGGGAGCGCCACCGTACACTAGTACAATAATGATGATAATAATAATAATAATAACAACAACTTGAATAAATAAATGTCACATTATAATAACATGGCCTTGGCCAGAAGAACAAGATTCTACACAAGGTTCTTTAGGTGCACTTTTGCTAAACATTGTAAATGTTTTTATTTTTTTAAAGCTTCGACTTAAATAAATAAATACCAATAAATCGCCAAAAATAAATAAATAAATAACTGCATTAATTAATAATAAAATGTAAAAAAAAAAAAAGGTATAGATTGTAGGTTTAATGTTTGTCTTATATATCACTAAAACAATCCACGTCAAGGAAACAGTAAGCTAGCTAATTTATTCCAGACAAATAAAATCAAATACGCTTTAAAATACAAGCTTTGTCTAAAAACAACACCGCAATCGGATTTTAATTCTTGGGAATTATTCTCCTAGACAGGCCACGCCCACAAGCGACAACACTAGCTATTAGGAGAACCAGTATAAGTAAGTACCAGTCATCCGTTTTTGTTTATTTTACCAGTGCTGGTGTTACAAAGCTGATTTTTTTGTCGCATCATTTTCTCTCGTGTCCTGTGTTTCAGCAGGAAGCTGTAATATCCCAGCTGCTACTGTATAAGCAAAAGGACCAACTTTAACTTAATTGCGTTGGTACATTTCTGGATATTGTATTTCGGTCACTTTTATTATTAGGTTTGCTGTTCGTCGTATCCTTATGCGTTGTTTTTTTTTGTTTTTTTTTTTATTACGGTTTTATTTTTAAAACATAGCTGCTGTAGTAATAAAAGCCTCGACCTGAGAATCTAATCTATTACTGAAACTCGTGGGGGGAAAAAAAATAAAAAATCTTCACCACACATGCTGTGCTACAGGTCTAAGCCTATGCAGCGTTTGAACTTTGACCTTCCCAATGACACGGGTGAACGTAAAAAAACATCTAGATTAAACATATCTGTTCTCATTTTGTTTTATTCATCCATCACTCCATTATTTGTTCCTCCCTCTCTCTCTTTTTCACTTTCATTGTTGTTACATTATTCCTCTCTGGAGTTTATTCCACTTTCTTCCTCATTCCACTCTCTCTCACCCAGCTGTCTTCATCTGGCACCACAGCAGTAAGGCGTCTTTGGCGGATTTCTTTTCCTTGTTGTCCTCCGTCTCCACGCTGATGTCCTGAATCTGCAGACGCACACACAAAAACAAGCTCATCCTCATCTCAACACGACATTTACAAAAAAAATAAATAAATAAAAAAAATAACTCTTGACACTACTCTGGATCTTATCCGGCTCGTTCTATAACACTTTAAAAGTGCTTCACACAAAAACGGTTACACCAAAGCGTCATCTCGAAATATCGAAAGTGCACGAACAGACCAGGTTCTTACGCATCATAAGTGCAGATGTTGCTAAAAGAAAGTCCAATTAGATAGCGGGGGAAAAAAAGAAAAAAAGGGTGACGGCGAAGTTACAGTGCTCTCCATTTAGATATGTCGACAGCTAGGTCATGAACATTGAGGCTGTGATATTTCAGAACTGCCGGATCTGGAGCGAACGCCAAGAGACTAACCGGCAAGGGATCGTGTACTAAATTGGAAACATGACCGCAATACTCACACACACACACACACACACACACACACACAATGTAGAACAAACACTAATCGGAACCATCGGGTGCGCGGCAAAATCGGAACCGTCGTTAGCATCATCGTCATGACCTCATCGAATCAAAGAGGTCAAAAGTTGAGCTCCCGCGGATAGATCATAATCATGGGAGTTACAACAGAGCGCTGACTCGCACGTGACCCTGAGAGCGCATAGCTTGGACGCGTTGTAAACTGAACCAGGTTTAAAAAAAAAAATAATAATAATAATAATAATCATCGAGCGCAGAACACGGCAAAACGCGATCTCGTTAAAAAAAACAAGACACTGAAACTGCCTTCAAATTCACACAAACCGTATAAAATAAAGTCAACTTTAAGTGACCTGTTAGCTAATTTAAGAGAAAATAAGAAAAAAATATATATGTACAAAAATAGATGTTACTGATTAATGATTAAATCAATAATGTTTGTTTTGCGTATTAATGCTCTGTAGCTCTCACATCTATTTCGACGTGACAACACAACGTGCAGCTGCAGTTTAAAGGTTGAAATGAACATTATATTGAGGTAATGGAACATTAACAGTCGATCAGTGTTTGCCTTTAAACAGAGCGAGCATGTTGCTGGATGAGTCGGTTTCCTGTAACCAGGCGCCTTTTTTTAAATTTATTTATTTTTTTTTTTTATCATCTTTGCCTGGAAAACTGTGGCCTCAGCAAGTGCACAGCTTCATGTACTAAAAATAGCCTCATACTTTTTTCACCTAATTCAGTTCTGAATTAAAAGTACGAGTTTAAGTACTGATCTTACTTGTGCATGTGAAAAAGTTTTTTTTTGTTTTTTTTTTTCTTTAGATATTTACAATTTTCCACTAATAAAGAATGATATCATGCTTTGTATCCATTTATAGCTATATATATTTAACGTTACGTTAGTCTATAAAACATCTTTTTCTCACAGTTGATTTATATACATCTATAAATTTCTATTTATATTCATTTCTATTCAAATTTAACTTCATTCCCACACAAAAATTCCATAAATTATATATTTTCTATGTTGTACAGCTAGGTTTTTCTTATTTTTCTCATTTTTCTTAAATTGTATATTTTGTATTGCACATATATTTTAATCCTTCTTAGTTAAATTTACTTTCTATTTTTCTTTTTCATATTTATTTCCTATTAATAGTCATTTTATTTTAAGATCACAGGCAGTCGTATAAGCATTTCACTGCATATAGTACATATCGTGTGTATGACTGTGAAATTTTAAATAAAATTTGAATTTGAATATGTAATATAATATATAATCGCGTAGATTTTATATATAATATAGTTTCCCCAGGTACTGACTGTACTTCGGACTTTTTTTCAGCGTTGGGAAAATTGACTAAAATTGGAGACTCCTTCTATAAACAATTGAACCAACATCTCAATTCTCGTTTCTTTCTTCGTTAAATAACAGCATGCTCTTTTTCTGTTTTGTACATATAACATATTAGAACAAGCAGCATGTTCATGAAAACATAATTTATAGCTGTTCTGCTTTAACAGGAAATTTGTTAACTACAATTTCTGTCTCGTATAACCTCAGCTCAGGTTTGCGGTGATGATTCGAGCGATTCTACATAGTGAGATAACGATAAGTGATATAGTAAACGAATGCGAAAGTTCACCAAAAAAACACTCTCAGACTGAAATAGAAGTGTAAAACTAGCTGAAACTGACAAATAAAAGCAGAAGTGAATTTTTGCACATACTCAATTTCTAATAATAACCAACTGGTCTTTATCACACTTCTGGAGGGGGGAAACCCCCAGATACTGAAACCTGCACCTGCACATCAGTCATGCACGGAGAATTCAAATGACTCAAAGCGAAACTGAAGGTTAGGAATGAAAAAAATAAAAATAACTAACTAGCTAACTAAATATATAAATAAACGAACAGATACATCTGTATACAAAAACTAGAACTAGACTCTTGCTGGACAGCACAACCTAAAAACAATACAAAATATAAAAACTTACTTATCTAAACTATACAACGACATAAAGTCCCAGGAATTCCTGGAATGAATAAAATCCGACATCTTGTGACAGGTAACTCAGAGCCATCATGGAGCGTAAAAACAAAATAAATAAATAAAAATGTGGCCGATCGCGAAATAAGACTCCAAACGCCCACCACATCATGCCCCACCCACCGCCCCGCCCATTACCTGGAAGCGCAGGATGATGGTCCAGATGAGGCCGAGCGTGAGACGGTGGTTGCCGTCGACGATGTCGTGAGAACCCATGTTCTCCAGGTGGACCTTCTGCTCCTTGAGGAACTGGAGCGCTTTATCCACGTTCTCCAGGCAGTGGATCCTCATGCGCCCTTTAGTGGGCTTCGGCTGAACGAGCGAGCAAAAACGGAGACCAATAAATCATACTGGATTAAAAATGGAATCAGTGAATGAAATGAGTGAACAGATGAATCGAATCGACACAGTGAATCAGTAGATATAACGATACAAAAGATACAACTAGTGAGTGTAGAGGTACTGACCAGCTGCTCGGAGGAGAGCACCTCCAGCAGTCGGATGAGCATGCGTCCATCCCGCAGGTCGGTGTACAGATCGCTGATCCTGCACGTCACGCGGCCCAGGTGAGAGTTCACCCACTTGGTGAAGGTCTTCTTCTGTACGGCCTCTCGCTCATCTACACGGCAAAAAACACAAACACAAGCCAGCCATGAATTACCTTAGCCACGCCCACAAAGCTCCAGAGCGGGAATGACAAGAGCGCCAAAAGTTTCTCACTAAATCTTTCTTCCTTTTGTAGAGCGTCATTACTTTAGTCCTGCTTGAGCGACTAATTTAATTTCTCTTCATTTATATAAATGTGCAACATAAAGCAGCGCATCATAACATAAAAGCACCTCTCAAAGAATGTTATACATGTGTACACACACACACTATTATCTCGGCCCACATGTTGCATCATTTACATTTAGGCATTTGGCAGACAATAAGTGACAATAAGTGTTGCACATTACCGTTCAAGTGCAACACTTTATCTTGAGGACACTGAAGTGCACTCCCTAGTCGTCCCCTACACTTGAGAACACTTAGGAAAAGGACGGCACGCGCGGTCATGCGCTCGAGAGATGCGCGGCACTCGTGGCAGCTGGCAGGGTGGCGACATCCCGAGAATGTTGCGTGCTGGTTTGGACATATGGACGCTCTCAAGCAGGCGCGAACGGCACGTGATCCAGACGACCGTTACAGTTAAACATGTTTCTTATAAAAACACACACACACAAACACACAAACACAAGTACATGCAGATGTATGCTGACACGTACACAGGTGCGCAGGCATACCTACAAATATACTCATGACCAATGTTTAAATTAGTGTGTGTGTGTGTGTGTGTTTAAAAGAGAGAAGACAAAGTGGTTGTGACATTAGTAAATTATTATAACGTGTGGCTGAAATAATGCCAAGTGATGCAAAACACCACAAAGGACAACTTCATGAGGAAGGAAAAGGTGTGTGTGTGTGTGTGTGTGTGTGTGTGTGTGTGTGTGTGTGAGAGTGTGTGTACGATGACCGTAATCCTGATAAGGCTGATAAAGAAGCCACTTTGTGTGCTTAAAAGAGGGAAACACCCCTTGCAGACTCACACACACTTCAGGTTTTACAGTCGTTATGAGGACATCCTAATGATTATTGATTACTGTAGCGAGCTGAGGGACTCATTAACAATAAATCCAACCCTGACCATAACAGTATCCTGAAGGCTCTTCGAGTATTTGTTCAAATCCTTCTTTTTTTATTCTTTTTTTTTTTTTTATGAGGAACGGCTGATTGTAAGGACACGCGACAAAGTCCGATCGTTGTCAAGACGCTAAGATGTTAATATAAAATAAATAAATAAAATGTCCAAAGTCCAAATGTTTAAGCTACCATGCTTTACTTTTCATCGCAAGCTGATGAAATAAACATTTCCTAAAAGCTAAAATCTAAAATGACTGACATAGGGAAAGGGCGTGGCCAAAAAGAGGAAGAATGTGTCTGGAACAATGAAACCGTCATCATTTTTTTACAAGTATAACGGCTGCAAAGGTCCTACTACTACAAGTGGTAAATTAAACTGCAAGACATAACTTGACATAACCTCCGAACACCTCTGTGTATAATGTATGTTGGAACGCATCATGTACATTAACGCATATAAGGTTTTCAATTTCTATCCTTTTGTTGGTGGTAATTTAGGATATCCGTGAAAGGTCCTCGAAATCCACAACACAACTAATGATGTCAAAACTCCCGAGGACATCGGACGGTGCCCTCAACTTTCCCACAAAATATTTTGATCATCTACTCATCTTTCCTCCTCTAGCCATTTCTTCTACCACCTTCTCGTCTCACTTTCTATTCATTGTCACTCCGCACTCGTGTTTCCATCTCGGACATGCCGGGAAACGCGATCTCACTTTACGTAAGCTGAAGGAGAAAAAACGCTGGGAGAGAAAGAAAGAAAAAAATGAGCAGATTGAGCAGGCTGGAGTGATTCACTTAGGATAATCCCTGATTCAATGAGACGCTACAGGAGTGCTGTGGAGCGGTAGATGGGAAAGAGCCTGACCTTCCACACACTTAACGTCATTTAGGTCTAACGCGATGAATAGGACTTAATCTTGGTTGAAACACGGCGGCCTTGTTTCTGACAAGTGTCATGGTTAGGTTTCTTGTTTAAGCACGTTCTGATGCCATTTAACGTCATGAAGCTAGCACTACTACCACTAAAAGCTCCGCGACTGTTTCGCGCCTCTTATGTCATGGGGCTGAGGTGACACTAAACTCGCACGGCGTGAACTGGTGTGAAACGGCTGGAGTAGAAATTTTCACAGAGGTCGTTTTAGGTAGCGGTCCAGATCAACAGAACAAAATTCGGGTCAGTTCATCTTCTGAGATTTAAACCATTGAAATTAGGCATGTTTTTGTTTTTTGTGAGGTCTCAGATCCGAGGGTCAAGTTGGAAATAATAAAACAAATATTGAACTCGATGAAAGGCATCCAAAACACTTTTTAAATTTCGAAATGGTAAAAGTGTGAAGCCTGAGGTAAGAGACGCCATTCTTGGTCGGCAAAACATCGATGAAGTACGGTCAATCTGACGGAAAGTCGCGATGTTGTCGATGCCTAGTATATTACAGAGCGCTATTGTACGGATGACGATACACGTGAAGTACTAGTGCAAACGGTGACTAGCAAACAAACAAGCAAAGTCAGCTACACACCAGACCTCATCACACACACACACACACACACGACAGAATTGTTATCTTAACTTCGTCTCACTGAAACCAGTTTTACCAGCCACCACCCAAGTGTATTTACACACCCTCGCTCCAACACACACTCACACACACACACAAGGCTCTAATTTCTCAAGACTGCTTGCTATTGTACCAGAGTGGACACACCATATAATTACGAAACACACACACCCGCACACATATGCACACACACACACAGGCTGAATTTGCGCGGCAGTTTGAGGGTTTCTGCCTTTTTTTCCCTTTCTTTCTGTTTTGTTTTGTTAAATTATAGCTTGGAATGCGGATGCCGAATGCCGATGACGTATTCGCTCCGATATCGGTAAATGATGTGACGTCGTATATTAACAGTCCCGACTGATTACTGAGCTTGTAAACTTGACATCCATCTTATCTGACAATCACACACCCATCACTAGTTTTATT
>JAQQZS010000017.1:18367329-18378743 GCA_030068045.1 Platyallabes tihoni | reverse complement strand
CAGAGAGAGGGAAACAGGTGTGTGTGTGTGTGCGCGTGTGTGTGTGTGTGTGGGTGTGTGTGTGTGTGTGGGTGTGTGTGTGCGCGCGCGTGTGCTCCAGCATATAGCTCACTGCAGGCCCTGACATGAAAACTGTTTCCTCAAAGAAGCAAAGCAGGATAAAGATGCTGACAACTGCTTGTTAATTACACACACACACACAAAGACTGCCAGCAATTAAGAAGCAGGAAGATTACTGTATTGTGTGTGTGTGTGTGTGTGTGTGTTTGTTTATCAACACATTGCTGTTGAGGATAACGTCATCTCCTGCACATTTAGGTGTGTGTGTGTGCATTCCTCTGCAAGGTGATCATGTTGGGACAGAGAAGCGTCCATGAGGTAAGTGTGTTCGAGTGTGTGTGTGTGCGCGCGCGCCTAGACTGAAAGAGGTCGTGTAAGCAGTTGTAACCGCATGGTTGCATTTTGCAAGAAAGGAACTGGTGACATACAGCAGGATCCGAATTTATAAACATATACATACACACACACACACACACACACACACACACACACACACACACACACACAGGATCTGATGAAAAGAAATGTGTGCAATCAAGTAACCAAGATATATTGTCTCTCTCTCTCTGTGTGTGTGGTGAATAATCCAGGTACAGCATGAAAATAGGATTAAACATCATAATCCTGTCTTTATACTGCAGCCTTTTATCACTACAACCCCGACAGCCAGTTAGGGGTGTGTGTGTGTGTGTGTGTGTGTGTGTGTGGCTTACTGGTCTTATGACAGTGACCTACAGTGTTTCAAGGCTTGTCATGTGTGTTGTGGCTTGTTTGATATCACTGTCTCTCTTACACACACACACACTAGCTGAAGTGCATTGATTTAGTGCACTTTCACAAGGAAACTTTGTCATTCTTCACTTGAAGCTGCACCCTCCACAGCAGTGAATTGACTAAATATGTCGTGCAGCGCCCCGGGTATCACCTTACGGCGGGATACACACCGCGGGATACGCTTCTGTTGTTTCTGTCACAAACAAAGACGTTATTCGTGTGTGAGAGACGTAACGATCCGAGGGGGTCAGAGTGTTACACATGACTTCAACTGAGATGGGAATGGATTGAAGCACAACTCTGACGCACACACACACACTTTTTAATGAAGTCCGATGATTTAAATTTAGTTGAATATCAAAACACACTTTCACGGCATTCTGAATTCTAAATAAAAAATTCCATGATCGTAAACATATTTACATTTATAACAATATCTATAGTATGTATATCCGAAATTTGAATAAATGACAAATGTATCTTTATATTAATTTTTAAGTAGTTAACAGGTGGTACATCAATGTCATATATGGTTTGCACTCATATTCATGTTTATAGTAATACAATTAATCTAATATTTATTTTAAAGTACTTTTTTTTTTTTAAATGTTCCAGTTAATGCCAGTTTATAAAGAACAAAAACAACTAGTGTAAGTTTATAAAGAACAAATACACAGGTAGTGTAAAAGCAATGAGCAGGTAGTGTAACTGTACTATGAACCAATCAACAGCTAGCGTGACGACATGAAACAAAGGAACAGAAAGTGTTATTTTACTAAGAACAAATACACAGTTAATGTAATTAAAGTAGGAAAAAAAAAAAGGAGATATTGTACTTTTTCTAAGAACAAACAACAAACAGCTAATTAAACAAAAAACGAAATCTTCAACTATAAAGTTACTTGGATTACTGAGCCAAGCGAACAGTGAGTGTAATTTAGGCCAAATTAACATTAATTTGCAAAACATTAACCAAATTAAAACTCATCAAGTACACTTTCAGTTACTGTGATGACTTTACAGCGAATTTATGGTAAAACAAACAGATAATTTAAAAAACATATTGTTAAATATGCGGTTTGTCTACAAATACCCTCGTACCAATAACATGAATATTCCTAAACTTAAAAAAAAAAATTGCTCGGGCGTTAACGTTTTGTGCATTCACACACCTGTTATAGTGTAACTGCAGTCATATCTGTTCTTTTAGAACCTACAGGACAATATTGTCCTTCATTCTTCTCTTGTCATATAATTTAAACCTCCTGTTATTCCGGCCTCCTGCGTACTTGTCACCCCTGTCTGGGTATGTTTTGCCTGCTTGTGTGTGTGTGTGTGTGTGTGTAGCCTGTGGCTATGTCAGCTTCAGTAATTGCTTCGTCAATCACAGGCGCCTGCGTTACAGCCAGGTGTCGTTAACCGACTCCCTAATGCTAGAGCATGATGGGTCTAAAGATTTCTGCCTTAAAGTGTCATATTGGGTTGGTCTGGTGATGAAGCAAATGGTAATTAAAAATAAATAAATAAATAAATAAATAAATAGAGTCTACCACCAAAAATCTAATCCTTAAATATTTCTAAATTTGAAAAAAGTTCCATTATTCTTTATTAATACAAGACGAATCGTTTCCTCTTATTGTTCAGAACAGACAATGAGACGACTTAACACAGACACACACCATGAGGTAATCATCACATGCTAGTCAATCTGACAATCTGAATGAAATTTGAGATCGAGAATAAAACATTTGTTTCATTCAAAGAGAAGTTATCCAGTTTACAGATGTTACCCAATGTGTCCAAATTTCATTTCACTAACTGAGTAACATTTCGTAATAATGTTTACTTGCCAAAATAAAACTTGACTCTTAAACCCTACTGTGTGTAAACATGGCCTTAACACTTAAAGTGTCTGATACAGAGATAAAGTGTCAATACTAATGTATGCTGTATCTCATAAGCAAGTGCATAAACAAGTTAATTAGCTCATGATGCCATGGACTTGAGTCACTGTCTCAGTCTGCTACAGACAAAAGACTTAACCTTCAAGGATTGAACTAGACAAAACAAAAATAATAGAAGCACAGGCTGGCTAACTGGACGTGCGTAGGTATTTCCAGTCAGGTTTTATAATGCAGCTACAGTCTGACAATCATAATACAGTGATTAAAATATTATGAGTAAGTAAATACATTTGCAAATGTAATCCAGACCTTCTATGTGAAGCTATTCTGATGAAATAATGATAAAGTTAACAAAGGTTCTATGTTAATATAATTCTACATACATAGGGGAAAAGTTGAATTTCTGTAATAGTTAACAGCAAGTGCTACAATAGTACAAATTTGAATTTCATTATATAATTAAATATGTAATGTTGTAATATAGTAATAAAACAAAAAGCTAAAAAAAAAAAACAAGCTAAAAATTTAAGCTAACTATTTTACTTTATAATAATAATGGAAATAGTTAGCATAATATTTTGTGCTCCAACATAGTAATATAATGTTCTACTAAAGCTATATTCTTGAAATATAGAAATAGAAAAAAGCTAAAAAACATTATTCATAAAAGGAAGCGTGTCTAGATTAATATAGTTACATGTTTTATAATATGAAAATAGCGAGAATTACATTTTTATTTCATAAGCTAAACATATTTCGATGTTAATACACTAAAACATTATTCTATATATAAAGGTGTAATATAGTAATAAAACTAAAATAAGCAATAAAACTTAAACTAAAAGAAAAAAAAACTCTTTTGATAATATATTTCTAAGCTAACATAGCAAAAATGTTCTTAAAAAGCTGTAATTTTTAAATGCAGTAAAAAGGTATATGCTGTAAAGTTCTAATAAAAATGTGGAAATGAAACAAAATAAGCCTGAAGCTAAGCAAGTTAGCAAAATAAAAATAATATTAAAGGTGTAAAGGTTACTATAGTAAACATGACAGATGCATTGATTTACTGATCAGAATTATTCTTGGTAAAGGCGTCGCAATACAAGAATGTGTGGGCGCGCGCGTGTGTGTGTGTGTGTGTGCGCGTGCGTGTGAGTTTTTAGAATCAGTCCTCTTATTGGAGAACACGGTTGCTAATTTAGGCCTCCGGCTGTAGCTGAGAGAGAAGTGTGACACATTTACTGACGCACACAATAAGAAGCAGTGGCGTCTAACAGCTCTACAAGAGGAAACCTCGTCTGCGACCATAGCCTTGACGTCACGCTACCGCCGATGTGTTTTTAAATCGTTAATTTCAAATGTTTTGCCTGTATTTTAAGGTTAGCTTTGCTAATGTGTTCTGGCTTCCACAGCGGCAGTGCAGGAATGCGGCTTTAGCTTTGAAGCTGAGGAACAACTCCTCTTTCCTAAAGACTGGGCCAGACCTGACTTGCGAACCTTTGAGCTACTTAGAGCTACTTCATTTTAACCGACACACACACAGGATATATTAATATAATAGTAAGTGAACTGTCAGAGATCATCATGACTAGTAGATGAAGGAGTTAATAAAAATGTGACGGTTCATGAACACTTTTTTTTTGCAGCGTTTTTGCACACGTTGATATACGACTTGATTGCAGTAGAATTGACCCCACACACAATCACAAAAAGCACAGCGCAATCAATGTGCATTTTACTTTACTAAATACCTATAATACAGTACAGTGATTGACTTATTGCATTTAGCAGGGTGCTTCTGTTTGACCCTTTCACACAAATCTTCGAAACATCTAGAAAGAAGAAGTTACATCACAACTCAACCATAATTACTTTCCTTCTTGCGCTGACTTGTGTGTACAACCGTGACTCCGCAGTTAAACCGCAAGCATGTTTAACGTACAATATAACAGACATTGGAAATTGCAGTTATCACATTTCATGCCTATTCATCACACTCGCAAGAAAGGCAGAAATAACTACTTACACAGTTAACAATAAAGTTTGTAAAATTTAAAAACTTTGTTAAAGTACTGACAAATCATGATTGAAATTCATTGACAAGCTTAAAATTATTTTCTAGACTACTGGGCAGGTCAAAACCTCATTGACTAGCCTAAAACGTGAAAGCTAACATTATATAATAACATACAGCAGGCTAGTTACCAGGTCAGATAAAGGTTTCCAGACATGCACATAAACACACACAGTGTCATGTTCACACCAAGAGTCAAATGTCTGTGTGTCCTGCTGAATAAAGCAAAAGAACAAAATACCCAAGATCACATGTACAACATCATGTTCCTGAATACAATTCGACAGGTCCGGGTAAGGTCGAAATCACAAATAATTGTATGCAATGGTGCACTGGCTTACAAGGGTGTGATGATACCCATCAGGAACCAATGGTTTGTGTAGATTCTCAGGTTACAGGGGTCACGTTTAGTGTTTAGTCTAGTCTAGACAACCGTCCATCAAGATAAAAGACCATGCATCAAGACTTGTCTCCATTTTGGCACCTAGACGATGGAAGGAAGGGTTTTCTGGTTGTCTTCAAATCAAGACTGCAAATTAGAATTCCAACAATGCTTCAGAATCCAAACGAGCAAAACCGGCCATGCTGTCTGTGTGGGAGGCATTCACTGAGCTCCATCCCATGTCGATCGTGCGTCACTAGACAATCAGAGGCATCTGTAAGTTTATGAAAGTAGAGGAGTGCAGATAGCACGTTCCTTCGACTGCCATGTGACGCAGAGCAACACTGCAAGGAGTGCATGACAATGACGGAGAGATGCATCTTGGAGAAAGCATTTGTTAGCATTCACCTTGCCCGATCGGTGTGATGATGAGGACATCATGTTTTTCTCCACAACAATGCAAAACACACTGCCAAAAACATACCTAATAAACAGGTGGCGATGTATCCCTAACCATAAAACCATGTTGGCCAATCAGATGTCTGGAAAAAAGTTATTAAAAGTTAGTGTACGTCCTACTTTCAGTTCAAAAAGTAGGTTCAATAGGAGATATCGCAAATACAAGGTTTTGTAGTTGAAGCCCGTCTAACTCTCTCTGTTGATGCTGTATATAAAAAACTTTTAATACTTAGTTGAATGTTTTTAACATTGGTACCTTAACGTGATGCGAGGGTAGGGGGGACTTTTTGGACTTTTTCTTCTAAAGGTTTATTCCGTGTCCTGATTTACTGATCAGTTAACTCAATCAGAAAGTCAGAAATCAGACAGGAATATTAGAAATAAATTAAACGATTTCTTTGTCTATGTAAAACGAAAATGTCAATCGATTCAGAGATAGGAGCTTAGCACTCTTAAAAGGAACAGGTACCTGTTACATGCACTCTTTGCTAGTCAGTATAGGTACTATAGGTAGGTACACATATATTTTGTCCTTGAAAATGCCTACTAGCGCATCTGCAACACCAAACCTACTCTGTCAAGTTAAAGGACTTTATTAAGCATCTCTTGTTCTAAAATTATATGCTATCAGTACAATTGAGAGAGACATCAAAAGATTAAAAAAAAAAAAAACTAAAATGATTAGTACTTTGTTATCTACTTGTACCAAGCTTATATATTGTTTATTTATATTGTTTTTTTTTATCATCTTTAAAATTACAATAATACAAATTCTGTTCATGATTAATACTTATTTATATGGATTTTTGTATGAACACCTAATCTAAAATAATGTTCCTAGTTCTGGAGTTTGTCAGTCCATTGAATCCTGTGTTTTTCAGGAAAACTAGGAGGGTTTTCATTTAAAAGGTGGTTAACATGGAGGTGAATGACCCTTTGGATCTCGCGCACACACACACACACACACACACACACCCTTTATCTGTTCAACTGTACAGATTGTAGGCTGCAGAATAAGCAAATATTCAGTGAACATGTGCTTTTGGAACTCTATTGTGTAAACACAGTGATAGCTGCGTTATTTTGCCACAGAAAGAAAAAAGGGTTTTGTGTCAGGATGATTAAACCATTTGCTGGAATTTTTACAGGAAAAATCTCAAGTAGGGAAAATTCTGTATTGCACAAGCCTAATTTTTCAAATATACCATCATTAATTTTCATTTATAAACGAACAAATACTAAAAGAGGCTTTAAATGCACAAAAATTTGCACTACAACTTGCATGTTTACAAAGTACAAAACAAAATATAAAGCCTACACAACGTGTATAGAACAAATTAAAAGTAAATGTAACATCCTGTAAACAAATTCTTGCTACCTTTAATTAGCTAGAAGTAGAAACAATAAAATTGTTCACTGAACCACCTGGATGTAGTATTTCAGGGCATTTTTTGTCATGCAAGTGACACCAAGAATTTATTGCGCTCATTATCAAATACCACTCACCACCATCGTTCCACATTTTATGGATACACGGCTGTCAATCACCTATAAAAATTAAATATTTCACAAATTCCTTTAGTTAACTTGTTGGTTTATGTTTGCTACCATATTTCTTAAAAAAGTAATATATCTTCAATGACGATATCCAAATTTCATTTCATTACAACTTTGGATTAAAAAATCAAGACTTCTTGCTTACTTTTTTCCTGAGATCTATTCCGACACTTTTTAGACACCAACTTTATTACCCAGTGCAAAAACTCAGCTTGTAAAGTCAGCGTTTTTTAGGCAGCATGTTTTTTTTTTTTTTTTTTTTGCTAATGAGCCTTGTTGATAAATTGTTTGTTTTGCACGGTGCAAACTTTCTGCAAGACGTCATGGAGTTTCCAAGTACGACCCTGAGGCAGGAAACCCTGTATAAGAACAAGGAAGAGTGTGAGAAATCACTGATGGTGAGAAGATGAAAAAGGAAAGCGAGAACCCAACTATGTTGTTTTTTTTTGTTGTTGTTTTGTTTGAACACACACACCCTGTGTATTAATGAGACACCTCCCCCCACATACACACTGTCTGGAATTGTCAGTCACATGGTTTCCCAACAAAGAGTTCAAGACCCAGCCTAAGGGTACTTGACTGGGATTACCTGTGTTTGTGTGCATGTCTGTGTTTATGTATGATGTGTATATATGTACAAGCATTTGTGTAGATACATACACTGCATTTACTTGCTGGATGATTCATCATATAGTTTTGCGTTTATTCATCAAATTTTACACCGAGACAGACTTAAGCCATGTGAGAATTTTTCGACTAGTACTACGATGCAACTACACTGCCAGTAGGATGATTTAATCTGAAAATCTGAGCAACCAAGTACGATGTACAAAAAGGAGCCAACAAATGAATGATAATGTTGTGATTATAAACTTGAACAATGCGCTGGGGTTAGAGCTTAGGAAGTATAGAAGCCATTTTTTTTCTAATTGGTTTCCATCTTAGACTTAATTCTATATGAATAACTAAAACATTTATATTAAATATGTTTTTTTACGAGATCTGAAATTACAAAGTTCAACTACATAAATTTGTTCTAGTAGCCGTAATTCAAACGAGTTTCAAAATAAGGACCTTGAACATTGGGGAATCTTGCACTGGTCAGTTACTGTAGATGCACATACTTTGGAGCTAGAGCATACCATGGAATTTAACATCCTCCTCTTTGAACAACAAAGTTATGAGTCGGTAATTGCAAAAATATAAAAGAGCCAACAGCTGGAGCTACAAGGTAAACTGATAAGAAAACTGGAACTAATGGAAAAATGTGTGACTAGAAAGTAAACTCTTTGAGGTGTGGTCAAGCACAAATGTGTAAACTAGGGATGTTATGGTACGCATGATCAAATTTGTACCATTGGTAAATTTTCTCCATTAATTCAAGGTTACTTCAAATAAAAGAAACAGCTAGCTAAATGTTTAAATATGAGATGGGGAATTTAATTAATTAATGAAAATTGTATTTTTTTTTTCACTTCACTGTACTGAAAACGTACTATGAATTTTATGCAAACATTACACATCCAGTGTATTGTGGGGACCAAAAACAACCAAACGTCCTCACAATTGATGGATTGTGTCAAATGTCCTCATAGTAACCCGGTCCTCAAAAAATGTCTGTTTTTACAGTTTCAACAACCTGAAACAGGCTAGGTTTAAAGTTGTATGCATGAAATTAATTCACGGTAGTAACTGTGTTAATGAGCGGTCCTCACAAAGAAGGAAACATGAGTCTGAGTCTGTGTGTGTGTGTGTGTGTGTGTGTGTGGGTCATTGTCACTTCTCCCCTACAGACACAGCAGATGGAACGATAAAAAAAAATTTTTTTTTTTATTTTAAAAAAAATGTACTAAGCGAGACTTTATCCAACCCTTAGCACACAAACAAGACAATCATGCTTTCCGTGAACTCTAACACACATAGACTTGTGGAGTGTACACAAGTATGGAGTGTGCCGCTGATTGTACGCTATTCAAATCGGTACATCTTTCACCACATCGCTGATATTACTGTTCCTTCTTCCATTTCACTTACAAACACAAAGCAAATATCATGAACTGACCTCAAACACACAGGCATGTACAATATAAGGACGCAATGTTCTTGTGAGGCCTTTTTGATTTTATAGAAAGTCCCCACAACACCGCGCTTATTTGATTGCCTCTGTTTTTTTTTTTTAATAAGGTTTAGTTTCACAGCTTTTCTCTCGGTTGAAAGCGGGGCTGTGTTTAGGAAGATTTTGTTACTGCATCATTGGAGTCAACGTAAGACCTCACAGGTTTTGTAATTCAATGCTGCGTGTGTGGGAGAGTGTAAATATCCTGGCTTGTATTGGTGTAATTGTGGGGACCTTGCAAGTCCTTTTTGCTCGTCATCACATTTTAATGAGCGTTCCAAAAGCGTCAAGTTGCTCTAATTTTTTTTTTTTTAATCTTTTAGAAAATTAACATACACATTACTGTAACTTTATTCTTAACTTGTAAGATTTGCAGCATTATCCGTTTGCTGCAAAGTATAGCAGCACATACCCAGTAGGTACCTGTGGGAACCCTGGTGTCACTACACTCAACACACACACTATCATTTAAACAGCAAAGAATGCAAAATATTCAGGGTATGAGTGCCTTGTTAGTCAGCTCTTTTGAACACAAACCGCCACGCAGGTTGTGCGTGTTCGCCAATGTGTTCAGATAACTACATTTCTTATCTCACTACCTGTACTACTCCCTGACTCGCTCACACACTTATCTTTAAATCACAAACTCTACCCACAAAATCTGACTAAACTCCATCCTGACTGAGGTTTTTAAACAAAATGTATAGATTTTATTTATATCATCTCACTCACTTATTGTCTATACCACTTAATTCTGTATCCAAGGTCACTGCGAGACTGGAGTCTATCCCAGGAAACTCAGGGGATGAGGCGTGGTACACCCTGGACAAGGTGCCAATCCATCAAAGGGCACACACACTTATACACACACACACTTTACAGGCAATTTGGGAACGCCAGTTAGCCTAATCTGCATGTCTTCGGATATTGTGGGAGGAAACCGGAGGTCCCTGATGAAAACCCACTACGGACACGGAGAACATGCAAACTTGAACGCGGACCGTGGAGGCTCAAAACTGACAAATGCGGGGACCCGAGAAAAACAGAAAAACATGTACACACACCCGCACATGGCGTCTTTCTGTTTCTCTTTTTTTCCTTTTCTTTTTTTAATGCTGGTGAGATCTGGGGCAACAGGCCTGCGGTAAAATCTAAAATATCTGAAACAAGGCCACATTCAACACATGCGCTTGAACACACACACACACACACACACACACAGAGAGAGTAACTATCCTGCAATTTCAAGAGGCGTGACCTTGTGTAGGTCAGCTTCACTTTCTCAATCTTAACAAACACACACAACCTGAGCCAACACACACACACAAAATACGTTGCATCATCGGAATAGCCCAAAGCTCTTCACTATACTGTACAACAGTGTGTGTAAAATTAAACCTTGGAACCGGATTAGCGGGGTGGGTGTGTGTGTGTGTGTGCAGTGTGTGGTGTACAGCAGCTCGTAAACCTACAGCCTGAAGTATTCAGGAGTCAAGAAGTTTGGAGGATATGGGGATATGTGGGAGGCTGGTTGACTAGCAAAACCTCGATTGAGTGCAAGTTTCTAAAAATTTGTTGAGTGCTAAGAAGAACTCATTCCTTTAAAATCAATGAGTCATCATTCCTTTAGATTTCACTCAAGTGTCGCATTTGAGTGTTAGCTGATTGGATGATGAGCTTCTCTGACATGTGCAAATTTCTTAGCATTCAATGAGCGCTAGTACTAGTTAGCACAAGTTTAACTGAATTTGATGAGGGTATATTTTCTTTAACTTTGAATGCAAGTCAGTTTTCCTAGTCAGTTAACTACGCAGTTTTTTTTCTTTTTTAAACTTCGAAAAAAGTTCTAGATTCATAGCAATGACACTGGTTTCTTAGTTATGACATGGACCAGTTTCTTAGCTACGATACGGGACAGTGTCGTAAATTATACAAATTACACCTAGTTTCTCAACTTTTATTAAGTTCTAGGTCTTTAACTTCGCCAAGGTTCTACTTTCTCACCTGTGCCAGGTTCTACTTTCTCACCTGTGCCAGGTTCTACTTTCTCACCTGTGCCAGGTTCTACTTTCTCACCTGTGCCAGGTT
>JAQQZS010000017.1:18342626-18353917 GCA_030068045.1 Platyallabes tihoni | reverse complement strand
AGGGGCATCTTATTTTATTAAATTAAAAGGAAATCGCTGGGCGGCTCTTTATCATTGTAGAGTGATTGTGTACACACACTCCTAACACACAATGCAGTCCAAACAGCTTGAAAAAGTCCATGTAGCATTGTATGTCCCCTTTAAAGTTCTAAAATGCTAACTTTTTGTTGTGAATCATTAAAAATTCAGAGCAAAAGGTAAACGATTTACAATTGTTAAGCATTATAATTTTTTTCTTTTTATTTTGTACTATGCACTCAAAGTTCTAACAGCATGTTATTACTGAATTCTTAAATTAAAAACAAAAAATTCAATGTTGTACCAAAATCTTCAAGTAAAATTGTTACTTTTTGGAAAGAATCTTTAAATTTGTAAAATAGTAAAGCAATTAATTTACTTTTATACTCAATAGGCTTATTTAAAATTTTCTTTTTTTACAGAAAAATTCTTACATTTTTATACGTTCGCAAACATGATGTGCGACATAAGGAGTCTGGTCTCCCTTAAGCTGAATGACGGTCCTCAGCTGGCTAACTAGTCTCTATATGATATTACATTAGCTACTATTTTTCAGCCTGAACCATTAGATATATAGGAAAGCAAAACAAGACTAGTACAACACGGCGCTTTTATGTGCACACGATCTTGCCATTTGTTCACCCTGTAGCGTGAACTTCAGAATACAATCTGGATCCATCTGATATTTTTTCGCACACAAAGCTTTAAAAGGAAACGTTTGCTGTTCCTGCTTTGTGATAAAAATCAGCACTGTGGTGGAATTCGATGAGAACAAAAGCAGCGGGATGAGTTGGGTTAAATGACTGAGCTCGTCCTCGCACAATAGGGATTAGGGCAGTCAGCATTACTGGGGCGGGTCTCGTGGTCCATCACATTCCTCACGTCCATCCGTCTACCTTCCTATTATCGATTCTAACTTTCCAAAAAAGATACTGCACAATGTTCAGAACGTGCATAATTCCATCCAGTCGTTCATAAAGAAACCGTAACGTTGGCGGAGAGCATGCGAGGATAGACTCATGAACAAAGCTATGGTGAGGATCAAAGTCATTCAGAACATAGTCGCCGTAACAGCGTGTTTTCATCTTCTCTTTTCCACCTCATCCAAACTTTTTCCTCTGTAGTACCGCTAGAGAACAGAGACCCGCAAGCGGAGATAGTTGCAGCGAAGATAGTTTAGCCTCTCGGAATAATACAGAGCTTTGCTAACTCGAAACACTGATTTGGATGGAGTCACACAGGGTGCGTTTTTGTTTTGAGGAAACACCAGGAGGAACCATTTTAGTTACCACACCACTAACCAGGCAATCACTTAGAGCCAGGATTCACCAACCAAAGCCTAACCAATCACAGGGGACAAAGGGAAAGACCACAACATAGCTCCAACGTGCTCTTTGATGCTTTTCAATTCAAATAGTACATGCATTTTTTTTTAGTTAATCAAAATAAGGGGAAATGTGGCTGCCATCAAAAATGTAGCTGCCACTGGCGAGGTGGCTGGCATTAAATATGTGTCTGCCATTAAAAACTTAGCTGTCGCTGTTACAGTGGCTGGCATTGAATACGCGGCTGCCATGATAAAACTTAAGGTTCCGTTAAAATCTTAGACGGCACTAAACAGCTGGCTGCCATTAAATATGGCAAACAGTAAAGGAAAAAAAAAATAAAAAAAAAAAAACGTACAGTAGTTGCCATTAACATCTTGCTGCCAATAGAAACTGGTGGCTACTATTAAAACTGTAGATGCAACTTAAGACATGGCTGACATTAAAAACAGCTACTATTAAGATTTGGCTGCCATTCAATTGAACAATTAAAGAGGTTTCTGCCATTAAAATCTTAAAAGCACAGCTGATATTAACATCTGGCTGCCATTAAAGACATGGCTGCCGTTAACATCTACCTGGCATTAAATGTGTATACACAATTGAAGATGTGGCTGCCAAGAAGTATGGTTGCCATAAAAACATACCTGTTAACATCTTGTTGCCAATACAAACTTACCTGCCACTGGCATTAAATACTGTATGTGGCTGCCACTGAAAACTTGACCACTATTGAAGAGGTGGCTACAATTAAAAATATAGATGCCACTAAAGACATGGCTGCCAATAAAAACAGTTAAATTTAACATCTGGCAGGTTAACATTGACGACATTGCTGCCATTTAAAATCTTAGATGGCGGTAAAAAGACATTGCTGCCATTCCAAAACAGCTGCTAGTAACATCTAACAGACAAGATGGCTAAAACATACCTGCCATTTAAAACGCTGAGGAAGAGAATGGCTTCTTCGTCATGTCTTCGCTCAGGGGGGTTTTCCCTCTGGCTGGTATTTTATTGATCTGAACCTGTGCTTCTTGGACGACTTTCTGAATAAGCTTTTGGCAACTGAACTGTTAACCCAGTTCAAATTCAGCACAGTCTTCACATTCACCTAATATTCCAAACAGATTAGTTCGATTATGAGATTTACATAAACCCAAGATGGTATCATGGAAATGTCGTCACTTGCTGATGCACATTTGTGATAAAGAAAATAAAAATTAATTAATTAATTAAAAGAATTCCCAACAACGTAAGTCTTACAGGAGGCATCATGTGAACATTTCCACCAGTGTTGCAATAAAACTGACTGTTCCGTCTTATTTGATTAACAGAATTTAATTGCGAGCGGTTATAAATAGACTTAATTGAGCAGGAGTTCTCCTCCCGAGCTCGCTGCCTCATCTTTCCGTGATCAGGCTGACATTTGGATGCAGTTGCCTCTATTGATTATGCCAGTGCCCCAAGACCTCAATCTCATCTACAACAGAACTAATACATACACGCGATACTCAAATTCAGAAATATTAGCACCCTTGGGCAAGGAACGGTCACAATCATTAGTTTAATATTACTAATCGACTCAAGATGTCGATTTGTTCTAATAAATGTTCAAATCATTGGCGAGACTCACATGTCAAAATTATGAGCACCCTCTCATTTAGCGCAGCATAACAGATGACGAGTCTCCTGGGATGTTCGATAAGTCAGGAGAAACCGAAACCACGGGTCAATATGCAACCTCTCCACATCCTCGCTTCAATTACAGCTCAAGTTTCTCTGACTTTTAATTATTGTTTTTAAATTACCCCGTCTTTACCAAGGATGCCAAAATGGCATCTATAATGTACAGACATTTTCTTCTCTGTGGCAAAATCCCCCCCTCCCAAAAAAAAAAAAAAAAAAAAACTTTATATATAATTTAAACAAATTTAAAGACTCCATGATCTGTTTTACATTTAAAGCTGCTCCTCATCCAGAGTGACTGAGCTTGATGATGGTAATGATAATTTTGTGGTTTCTTATTTCAGCCTACTTCAGGACACCACTGCGAATGTCTGTAAAGTGCTACTGATTACTAAGCCATGATATCTCAATGAGCTGACAGCACGGCACTTGAATCAAATATGAATCAAGATCATGTTTACGGCTGCTAACTGATTAGATCATTTTCTTCCTTGGTTTTTCAACTGTATTTCGTCCTGTGCGACTCATGCTGAAACGATTAGTCCCTTCTCAGATTAACTGCTTTTGATTTATCATCTCACAATCGCCCAGTCGCGAACGCCATCTCTCATATAAATTAGCTTAACATCAGGTATATCCACAATAAATAGCAAGTCGGTGGTGCGGTGGCTTAGCGGTTAGCACTGTCGCCTCGCACCTCCAGGGTCGGGATTCGATCCCCAGCTCTGGGTCTCATGGAGTTTGCATGTTCTCCCCGTGTTTGGTGGGTTTCCTCTGGGTACTCTGGTTTCCTCTCACAGTCCAAAGGCATGAGGGTTAGGCTAACTGGCGTTCCCAAACTGGACAAAGTGTGTGAATCAGTTGAGCTGGTAACCTGAACCCCTTCACTAACTGCCATAGAAACAACGGGTGGAGTGTATCCATCGGCTGATGTGGTGGAAAGATAATTTGTTGTTGAGATGCCACTCTTCGGTTGCCAGTGATCGATTCCCTTCCTGCCCTCCAGACCTGTCTGACTCATCCTGGTGCCCCACTTATGGTTGCGGTTGGAGTTCTCATCACATGGAAGGCTCTGTCTGACTCAATGGGGACAGTTCCACTTGACCATGAAGATGGTCTTGAGCTCCGCTGATTAAGCAATTTCCCTCTGGGATTAATAAAGTCCTTTGAATCTTGAAGCAGGCAGCTTATTCTCTGGAGTGTTTCTGCAGTCTCCAAATAGCCCAAGACTCCATATTAACTTAAACACCTCTCCTGCTATACTGAACTTCCAGCCTTCTAACGCAGTATGACCGTAAAACAATTCCTGTTATCCGCTATCAGCCAAATGAGGACGGGTTGACTTTCGAGTCTGGCTCCTCTCAAGGTTTCTTCCTATTTCCATCTCAGGGGGTTTTTCCTTGTCACCATCACACTCGGCTTGCTCATCACAGATCATTATGATTTATACACTTTTTAAACGCCATAATTTCCATATTTTTTACTCTGTAAAGCTGCTTTGCGACAATGACCATGGTTAAAAGCGCTATATAAATAAAATAAAATGAATTTGATTTAAACCTTATGAAACCTCATGTTTGTATTGTACCAACAAGCTACAAAAGAAACTTGTTCTTAGCTTATGTAAATACAGGCAACCTTTATTTTCCTTAACAAATTAGCGTACCAGCGTCAGACAGACAGCACAACGTGTGCGGTCATTATCACACCCGTGTTAAAAACGGATATCACTGCAAAATGTTATAAAGGGCAGGGAAAAACCCCGCTAGCTGCAACACTAGCTCAAATCTACAAGCTCATGCAAAGAAACATGCCTGATGACAATAAGAAGACAACAATCTAATTAGTCAACTTGGACCATGATCTGGAGCCAGTGATGCATTTCTAAAAGGGTAACAAAACCAAACAAAGACAGGACTATAGAGCTGTGGGTCAACTACATGCTTTGTTAGTTTTACCGCAAACAATCACAGCTTATTTGCAGTCAATCGTATTGGGTTTATGTCAATTATTTAGCTTAAGAAAGAAAGAAAAATGTTTTTTAATTCATATATCATCTTCGGTTTGAGAAATAATGTGGTGACATGGCTTTCTTATACAGAAAAAGCAACACGTTAGTTCTCAAATATATCGAATGGTTGTAAAGTGAAATAAATGTCGTACTTCTTGCCACAATTTAATTGTTAACAGTTATGGATTAAAAATGTTAGAACTTTATGTAACTAGATTGTTGATATAAAAAGTGATAAAATCGCAATTGTCTAGCTCAGCTCTCTCTCTCTCCATCTAGCTGAGAGTACGTGTCGTCTGTGTAGAGAACATGATGAGACCCAGAGGAGAACCCTGAGGAATACCAGGACCAAAACTGTACACTAACCTGTCATTTAACCCTTTTGTCCATCCTCTTAAAATCTGAATTCTTTTAAAAACACCTTTCCTGATCAGACATGAAGCTAGGTCAAGCTAGTTTTGTATTATTATTTATTTATTTATTTATTGCTTCAATTTTATTTAAATTGTTTTTGGCTAAGCTTGAAGATATTGACAACCTGAGAGTAAAAAAAAAAAAAAAAAAAAAGCTAAATCAGGATCATAAGGAATACACACACACACACACACACAATCAGCATTCACACACCTATAAGAGGATGAGTGTACAAACAACCATGTTGCGCATGCAATGAAAATAACGTTATTTTTGACAGACTACGTGAATTATTCGGGCTAAAATTGAAACAAATTGTGTAACGCGTGTGACCCACGTCACAGTGTGTGTGTGAGTGAGTGCTTGCGCGTGCATGTGTATGTTATGGATGATGCTCATGAAGACAAAAGGCACGGAGAAGTGGCCAGCTCTACCCAGGACCTGGGCTCGGCCCCAACCCACTACCTGTTCCCTACATAGGCGCACTACCGTGCCGGCTGGACGAGAGGCGCTTCTAGAAGGCACGTAGCGCACTGCACGCGCAGTGACACGAGCGTTTGGGACTCGGCCATTCGGAGATGTAGCGTTTGATCTTCGTAACGGCTTCTTATTTTGAAATGCACAGAAATTAGCTTAGCTGCTTAGCGTCAAAGCACAAACAAACAAATAAACACACACTCACCTTCGGGAATATCTTCTCAATTTGAACAAGTCGTGTCTTTTTCTATGAAACGAACGTTACAATGTTGCATTCATTCATTCATACGTGGGTTTTCTTTATAATGTTGTTTTAATGATAAAAATCCTCCGGTGGCGGTGATCAGCGTTAAATCCGCATCCTTCAGCCGGTGTGTGTGTGTGTGTGTGTGTGTGTTTTGCTCTCTCTCTCTCTCTCTCTCTTGTCTCTGCTGCCGAAGCAGCGCGAGGTTACGAAACATAAACGCGAACAGAACGCACGCGCACGTCGGTGTAGGATGAATAAATAAATAAAAAAACAAATCGTTGAAAAAGAGCGTCAGTGTTTCGGATCGGCATCACATCGTCGCGTCGCGTCGTGCTCGTCTCGCGCGCAGGCGTTCCCGTTCACGTCGCCTCTCCAGGCAAGAAGAAAGAATGAATGAACGGGTGCACGCGCCGTGGGGGAGAAAGAGAGGGAGGGGGAGGTGAGAAGGCGTGGGTGTGGGTGGGTGTGATTTATTTATTTGTTTTATTATTTATTTTTTTTTTGGTGTGTGGAGGGGGGAGGAATATGAAATGGTATTTCTGTTTTCAGTCACTCATTGTCATCAAAATCATTGTTATGGTTTTAAATATATATATATATATATATATATATATATACACATACATATGTATATATTTCAGGAAATTCACTGTGCAGTAACTGTACAGTTACTGCAACAATTTTTTTAATTAGTTAAAAAAAAAGTTTAAAAAAAAAGGAAAAGAAAATATTAATAATATTAGAATGTTATCATGCTATTATATATAGCAATACATTTTTAGCATTAAAAATATTTTTTATATTTCGTTTTTCTTTACCTGAAGTGTGTATACATATTTTTGACAGATACACCCTTTACGTAAAAATTTGTTAAATAGATTAATCTCCCACACTGCTACAGCCTTTAGATTTTTTTTCTTTGTGGCCGTTGTTGCAGTACAGTTACTAAAGAACAGTCACTACACTTGGACACAGAATTATGCGCACGCACACACACAGACATGGTCACAATGTTATAGTTAACAGTATACACGCGCACACGGATGCTGAGCATGGGAGCGTGTGAGAGAGAAGAACTATTGGCTCAGTTGTGATCATGTGATGCTCGGCAGACAAGGCGTATACATACTACTCGTATTTCAAGACCTTGCTCGTTTTAAAAATAGCTTGTCCTGCAAAACACTTGCAGACCAAGTTACTCGCAATCCAAGGTTCCACTGTATTCAGCATGTGTGTCCCAAAACTTGATTTGACTATCAGCGACAACAAACAAGCAAGTTTGTGAACTTCACGAAAATGATCCAAAATCTGAACATTTAGCAAACGATTTCTTGGAGCATCTGCATGCACCTTCCTTCCCGTCACTACGGCATACGATTGAACATCCTTATGAATTTTTGCTTTAAAAACTGAAATTTTGCAAGAAATTTTCATCGGAAAAATACAAAGCATTTTCCAGCATATAGCCGCTGTACTTTAATTCCCATTGGCGAAATTGTTTTTCCGAGTTGTTCCGATGAGGCAAAAGTGACATGCCTTCAAAATTTGAACGTTGATCTTTTCTCTAGCTAGCGACATTCACTGCAATACTCCCGCTTGATGCCAGGTGGCAGCACCAGTCTACCTGCGACAGCTACAGTACCAGTCAGCTACGTGATCACGGGGAATTCAACCGACGCTATGCAGAGTGTTGGCAGCATTTTTAACACACATACAAACACACACTCACTTACGGCAACTTGTGTGAACTAGAACCCAACGGAACACAAGCTGCGAGCCTGTAAGCAAACCCCGATTATAAGCTCATTTCTTTCTTTCTTTCTCTCTTCCTACTTTTTAGGAGTTCAGTGCTTTATTCAAACTCAGTGTAAGTATTTTTATTATACTGCGATTATACGTCCACGTATCCCTGCTAAGTGTGCGCTTTTTGATTAATGTACAGGCTTCCCATGCAATGAGCTAGTTTAAATGTAATGCTTTATAGTGTTTATTGTCATCGTAAATATACACACCAGTGTTTAGAGTGTGTGTGCGACCACCAAAAACACACTGCAAATCACCAGACAGGCAGGGAAGGGTGAGGGTGAGGGCTGAGGACCATCTGTCCTCCCCCTGCAGGACAGCTGGATGACACCAACCCTCAATCAAATAACACACACAGACACACAATATAGTCTGCAGCTCGCACAACACATGGCATGACTTTGAATCCATATATGGAAATAGAAGAGTTCCATTTAATCAATAGATCAGTCACAGCGAAGGAGGTGTGGCCTCTCAGCCTGTCAGTCTGCCTGAAGGAGGCATGGCCATGGTACTTGTTTTATTGAAGAAGTTGTTCTCCAGTTCACCGTGTCCTCCATGGCTCAGTCCCCGTGAGGTAGGCGTGGCCCTCCACTTCTCACAGTTACTTAAAATGTCTTGAAACCATATTACACTGATTATTATTCACCAGTCAATTCTGACCGAGTAATCTACTGTAATTGGACAAGAGGCATTCCACGAGTGGTGATATAGAGCATAACATCACTGGCACGTTTAGCGTTCCAGGTCTTCTATAAATCATTAATTACACGAACTGTCGGTCGCAGCATGGGTGAGAGTAGGTGTGTACGGTCTGCAGTATTGAGAAGAGAGCAGCTGCCGGACAAAACCCACATTCACAACCAGTCACAGAAGCACTTTCAGCAAGAACATACATCTGATAACGTTATGTCGTCTTAAACAACCTCGGAACCGTCCATGTTGCTCTGTTCATGGTTGACACGATCTACAAAGCAAACTAGCTTCTAACACAAGGCTGAACCCCAAATCACTTTTTAACCCCTGATCAAGGGCACAACTTGGTGTGTGGAGCAAGAGATTGTACCCCCTACGCTATTCTAAAACGGAATAAATGGTGCATGGTCCATGCAAACAAGCAAATCATAATCTGTTGATAATAAATGGTGTTTTAGAACTGTTGTATAAAAGCAATACGGCACTTGAGGTCGTGCTGCTGTGAGGAACATCAGCACAGCTGTGATATCTTCAGTACTCAGGCTGCGCCCTTGTGCCTGCGACCGCATCGTGGTCGTGATATTACTTAATTTTATGATGTGCACATTCAGGACAGAGACGGTTTGAGAGAGGCTTCAAAGAAGCCATCTATATAAAAGCGAAAAACGCTTGCCTCAGCAGAGGTGAAGGCCTAAGACGCGACCTGTCTCGCATTATCCATGCTGCTTTTTCATCCGTCCACAGGAGGATTAAGCAAACTTCACACACCCTCGATGGAGGCTAAACTTAACGACCCCCTTCCATGGTCACCACTGAGTCTGTGACCATCACATCTTAACGTCTCCTGCTCATTCTGACCCTCCCTGTTGTCCATCAGTGAGCATTTTCCATGGAGGATATATCTGATGTCCTCAGACTGAGGGAGGTGGGTGAGCGGCGAAGCGCTTCAGGGCAACAAGAAGTCGTCCAGTTGACATGATATCATTTCAGAAGCAGCTCCATACTAATAAACTTCACAGCGTACTGTCATCATGTCTAATAAAGTCATGATGTAGGTCTGTGTCTCTCGGAGCCTGCAGGTGGTGTGTGTGCGCAAGTGTGTGTTTGTGTATGTCTCAGAAATTTGTAGGTGCTTGTGTGGGTGTGTATGTGTGAACCATGATAAGGTCAAGTTTGAGTGGATATGAATTAGATTGACTTCCCTGAAACAAGTTTAGTGTGTGTGTCTCTCTCTCTCTCTCTTAGCGTGTGTGTGTGTGTGTGTGTGTGTGTGTGTGTGTGTGTGTGTGTGTTTCTGCTGACTCATGTCTACAAGAAAATAAGAAGAAAATGGAAGCGTCGAGGGAAAGGAGACAGGAGCTTTTTTTCCCCAACTCAATACCCTGTCTTGTTTTATTTTTTCAAATACCTAGCTGAGAAAATCTGCTTTTTGTTAGTAACATGCGGAAAACGTTGCATGCTGAAAAGCGAAACCTTCACGTCTAAAAATGTCGTGCTCTTTAGTGTTTCTCTTATTTCTGCTTTTCAAATCCCCTACGGTGTTGAAGGCAACAGGAGACAGAACCAGGGTCAGTGCGATTTAATTGAGACAGTAATGAGGCCGACGAGTCTGAATCTGAGGAGAAACATTAGCGCTGAACTTTCTAGAAGGATCTCTATCCACACATCCTCTCTCTCTCTCTCTCTCTCTCTCCCTCTCCCTCTCCATCTGTTGCTCTGAACAAATGAACAATCACAGTCATAGTCTGGACAAAAACAGAGCTGAGTGGATGGTTCTGTGTTTTGGTGTGTGTGTGTTGTGTTTGTGTGTGTGTGTTGTTGTTGTTGTTGTTTTTGGTTAGAAGCGAATGTGCTGCAGTTTGCAGGTTTAAAGCTCTGTAATCAGAGTCAGTCTGCCCCAGCTACACCATGTCCCAGAAAGCACTCTCTCTCTCTCTCTCTTTCACACACACACACACACACACACACACAGACACAGCCTGCAAAGTTAAGATATAGACAGAATACTGAAATAACGCACTGTAACAATTAGAGCGGCTACATGCTCTGAGTCGACGTGGTTGTCAGTGGGACAAGAAAAAAAAAATTAGCCCTCATAAAAACCAACACAATAAATCCAAAAGACAAACTGTCCTCGAGGGGCGTGTTAGAAACGCTTACACACTGTTAGCTAAGTAACATGATTGAAAGGTTAGCATAAGATTTATTGAGGCGTTTTTAGTCATTATTAGTTACACAGAACCTTGGTTAGCATAACTCATACCAAGACGTATCTGACTAGCATAACTGAGAGATTTATCAAACTAGCATGACTTATACTGAAATAATTATCTGCTAGTCTGATAATTGTCTCAGTATTTAGTTGTGCTAGTCAGAAAGGTATCTGTTGGAGTTATGCTAGTCTGATAATTGTCTCAGTATGAGTTATGCTAGTCTGATAAATGTCTCAGTATGAGTTATGCTAGTCTGATAATTGTCTCAGTATGAGTTATGCTAGTCTGATAAATGTCTTAGTATGAGTTATGCTAGTAAGATAATTGTCTCAGTATGCGTTATGCTAGTCAGATAATTGTCTCAGTATGAGTTATGCTAGTCAGATAATTGTCTCAGTATG
>JAQQZS010000017.1:18316525-18329427 GCA_030068045.1 Platyallabes tihoni | reverse complement strand
TTTCCAATCATTTTTCCAATCACATTTTTTTTTCTGTTCCAGCCAAATCTTTCAATCCAAAAGTTTTACCTGAACGATAAATGATATATTCCATAAATAGATTCAAGTAACATTTAGAGGGAAATGGAAAATTTAATCTAAAACAGATCTTGAGCTCAGTTCTGGGCCAGTAAAACTGAAATAAGAAACTAATAATAAAAAGGGAGAGAAAAGCCATGTGAAACAGTACCTCATGGAAATCACAAGTCCTTAATAGCTTTAAAAGTAGATGATCTGAAAAGTAACTGACAAACATATCTCACCTAAATGACCTGAATAACAGGTTTATCCACAATAAATGGTGTAATGATTATTGCTTAGCAACATAACATTTTTAACATTTTATTTCAATAAACCTCTTGTTATCCTGCATGTTATCATGACCGTCATGTTTACAGATTAAATGATAATATTTACAAAAAACTATGATAATAAAATATTTGTTTGTGACATAGAATTGAATTAGAGAATTTTTTGGTCAGTTGATTCTTTAGTGTCTTGGCATATGATCATATTTAATTAAACACACACACACACACATACACTGTCACACCCGTACCTAAGTCTGTAGGCAGGACACACTTCTTTTTAGTGGGGTCTGGAGTCCACGGGTTGTTACAGTTGCAGAAAAAGGAGCCACGTGTGTTCACGCAGTGACCGTTGGTGCACTGGGACTCGTCATGACACTCGTCCACATCTACCGGCAGACAGAAAATAAATACATAAATACATTTCGTATGATCGCATCTACATTAATGTCCTTAACCTGTCAGAAACTATAATATATATATATATATATATATATATATAATCTATATAATATGATATAATGCTTTTTATATTCTCACACATCCATTTTTGTGGGAATGCTTTGAAAGAGCGCTTGTACTGCCTCCTATTGGTCAAACTGGTGAATAGCCTCCTTTCTGTTCTAGGCTACATTTCTTTTCTAGGCTTTTTTTTTTTTTTTTTAACTAGAAAAGTATTTGCAGTGAGTGTTTGTGCGTGTATATGAAAGTGTGAGTGTGTAAGTGTGTGTAAATGCGAGTACCTATACACTCGAGTAGGTTGCTGTCGTAATAGAAACCCTGCTGACAGTAACACTCGAACCCGGGCTGCGTGTTCATGCATCGACCCTCCTTACAGATTTCATTCGCGAACAGAACACATTCGTCTATATCTGAAGGACAGAGAGAGAGAGAACTGTGTCAACAGCTCCCACAAACAGTCAATTTAAATTAGAGAAAAAAGGAAATGTGTGTGTGTGTGTGTGTGTGTGTGTGTGTGTACCCCTTCGCCCTGGCAGGCCGTAGTCTATCATTCCCTCCTCGTGGTAAAAGCCTCGTCCCATGGGACATAAAGAGTGGTACTCCGCTATATAACACACAACACACACTGATCATTAGTCACCCATGCTCGCGTCACACTTCATATTTCATATTATTATTATGCAAAAGTGTGTTTCAGCCAGTAAACAGACTGGACGAGACTCTGAGAGTGTTGATAATAGAGTGTAACAGCACTGGGACATTTTTGGCAGCTGCCTGCCAAAAAACCCACATTCAAAACCAGTCACAGAAGCACTTTCAACAACAACACACATCTTGATATCTTGTCTTCTTGTTAATCCACCTGTCGTGGAAGTATATGTGCTGGCAGAGTAAAAGAACCGGTTAAAAAAAACAAAAAACACTATCAGTTGAAAATAAGTGATGTTTGTGAAATTATGGTAGAAAAGCAAAACCATGTTGTGCTGTTGTACTGAATATCAGCACAGCTGTGATCGATTGTCTGGATACAGTGTATATATATACATATATATATATATATATATATATATAAAATATATTTCCCTTCTTTTTTCCAATGAACAATAATAATCACACGTTCAAGATATTTTTTCTGTGTGTGTGTTTGAAAACCTGCTTAAATTAAATAAAATACATTAATTATTGCTTTAACTGATACAGTAAGTGTTTCAGTGCAAGTCACGTCGCTGACAGACGGTTGCCATGGAAACATGATCCTTGAATACAGTTCTGAGCAAGAAAATAATGCTCAGCTATGCCGCGCCCCCTGGTGTTCGTACCTTTAAAAGACGCTCTGCTTAGAGTTGCACACACGCCTCGTTGGCGCAGTAGGCAGCGCGTCAGTCTCATAATCTGAAGGTCGTGAGTTCGAGCCTCACACGGGGCAGAAAAGCTTTTCATTTTTTTTCCCATTTATCAAGGCATATTAATATAAATAGTTATATAATACTTATAATAATTAGCAATGAAAAGGGCAATTCTGACAACATCTTGAATATAGACATCATAATCTACACCATATTTTTCTTTATTAGGTTAAATGTACTTCTAGACATTTTAAATAGTTCCAGTCGTACAACAGTCATGTTTTTGTCGATAATTTAATTCAGTTGAATTTCTTTTTTGTTAAACGCTGGAAATTATTATTATTTTTTAATCTAAGGAAGGGGAAGCGGTGGATCAGGTGGCGAATGCTTTAGGTTGTTAATTTGAAGATTTGAGATTCCAGGTTCAAGCCCCGCTGTTGGTGTGTCGCCACACTATCCACTACCTAACCACTCTGTTCAGTGCCAATTTCATTCCAAGTTAGAGAAAATGGGAGGGTTACAAGGGCGTCTGGTGTTAAACCTGTGCCATGTTATGTGTGCAGATCAGATAGGAACAGCCAAAAGGGGAACCTTTTACACAAAAAATACCTTAGAAAAAAGAAACTTTAGGCAAATCTATATACACCGAACAGCCATAACATTATGACCACCTGCTTAATATTGTCCCTCCTTTTGCCGCCAAAACATTAACATCCTGTATGTTCTGACAGATGATGGACAGCAGCATTAACAGTAGGCAGTCCTGTGAGGTAGTAATATATCTGCCGAAACATTGGAGCTGCGGTTAAACTCTGGTTCATTATTAAGCCTATAACTGCAAACTCTTTCTCACTTTAAACTTGATAGCTTATTATTACATCATATGTCGAAAAGTTTGATAAAGATTATAACGTTAGCAAAGTGACTTTTACACTGTAAAAATATTCAGTCTGATCTATTAATTCCTATTGTTCAGTTACAGAGAGCCAGAATTACGATAAACATATTTATACACGTTCAGCCATCTCATCTCATCTCAATCTTGAAACGCTCTACAGTTAATTTGGAAATAACCTAAAACAGTTTCAAAGCTTGAAATCATTGACTATTATAAATAGGCTCATAATAAGAAATATTACATACTCTTCCTTTACTCAAGATATACAGTATGTGCCTTCTAAGATATCATTTATGTGCAGTGTATTCAAATATCTTGAACTAAATAGAGCCCAGCTGTTACTCAACAAACCTTGGAAGAATGCGCTGTTTTATAGCCGCTTTGATATGATTTTTCCGGTCACTCGGGTTCATTTCTGCATGCTTGTTTTTTTATTTAGTCCATCCCTCTTCATGACCATCTGTAATGTATGTAGCTGACTCATCTCACATCTGTACATCACTATTTATTGTATATATCTATACACTGTATTTAACAGTAGCATCACATATCAAGTATGTGAGCATAAGAATCTACAATGTAGTATATTTATATAGAAATATATATAAAAAGTATAGAAAGGTTTGGAAACTGTACTTCCTGATGTCCAACAAGAACGTCAACGTTGGAATTCCTCCTTGGTAACAAAGAGTTCCTTTGCATCCAATTCCATCAATTTCCATATAGATTTCATCCCATCCATTCTCATCTAATCCCATCCAATCCAATTCCTTTCCATTCAGTCCTGTTTAATCTCAGCCGTTTCCATCCTGTTCCACCCATTCCTTTCCTCACTATCCCATTATACTTTGCTTAATTCCAAACCATTCCTTTTCATCCTCTCTTCATTTAAACCGATTTCGTTCCATATCCCATCCCACCCAATTCCATCCCATCCCTTTCCATCCAACCCCATCCCATTTCTATCCAATACCACCCTGTCCAATTTGTTTCCTTTCCATCCAATCCCAACCCATTTATATCCAATTCAATCCCATCCTGTCCCAACCAATCCCATTCCTTTCCATCCCAATCCCATCCTATTCATTTACTGTAATCCCACCCCACGCAATCCAATTCCGTTCTGTCCAATCCTATTTTATTTCATCCTTTTCTATCCTATTGCACCCAATCCTTGGGTTATAACACGCTGGTTACAACTTTCTTTAATTCTATCACATTCCTTTTTATCCACTTCAATCTAAATCAAATCCTTTCCATCCAATCCCATCCAATCCCATTACTTTCCATCCAATCCTCTCCCATACCTAAATTTTACTCAACATACAAGTATGAGCTTTAGGATAATAGCAGTTTAATTAAACACGTTTCTAGACAAGCTAATGGAAAAGACCAGCTTACTTAAACTTTCAAAGAGATTTTATTTTCAACCCACTGGATGAATTCTGGACAAAGGTGTATCCAAGATGGAGATTTGTCAGGATAGATGGTTCCATATCTGTGGTTTCCAGCCCTGGGTTTCAGCTCCAGGGTGTCTGGTTCATAAACAAAAACTGGGTTTAAACAATCCGCACCCTGATTATTTATTACTGAAGGATTACTGGTAACTGGACCACCAGAAGAAACTACGTTCTGTGGGGGAACGTTTCGGGAATAAACGGCTCTACGGCACCAATAAAAACAAGATATTATTGTCCGTGATTAAATAATATGGTCAATACTGGGATATTTGGATTACGTTCATGAAATTACTCTGTACTGAGACGTTATGTGTAATAGTTTTTACAGTTATAGAGACCTGTGTTCGCAAATCCAGCTGTGAACCTTCTACATTCCTGTTGTCTGATTTACAACAATACGCATTTATGTGAGTCCTTAGGCAACCTCTTGTGTGTGTGTATGTGTCTTTTTCGTGTGTGTACTGCATACCAGAGTGATAGACGGGGCAGGGGTAAATCTCACAGTGATCCCCCCAGCCCACTCCTACTGAGCAGCAGCACTCGTGCTTCGTCACGTTGGTGGCTAGGACGCTGTCGCAGAACACCGTGTCATCCAGGTTCAGGTAACACTCCTTCTTATTGTCCACATCGAACATCACCTCTGCAGGGGAACACACACACACACACACACACACACACACATATTTATTATAGGTAACAAAGTAGGCACGCACACACATACAGACACACACATACCCTCACAGCTGTGCTTGTCCTCGGACAGAATAAAGCCGTCGTCACATACGCACACATATCCACCCAGGATGTTGTCACACACTCCATGGGGTTGGCACAGGCTCCTATCGACCTCACACTCGTCTATGTCTGAAAGACGAAAGAAGAACAAGAGAAAGAGGAAATAATCTCGCCTTTAATCTGTGTGTAAGCCAAATAAGAGTGTTAATGTATACAATCATACACTGTTCCATGTGTGTGTGTGTGTGTGTGTGTGAGAGAGTTTTTTTTTGCAAGTGAGGGAGTACCTTGGCATCTGCGTCCGTTAACCAGCATGTATCCGTTCTGGCACTCGCAGCGGTACGAGCCCATTTTGTTGATGCAGCGCCCCCTCTGGCAGTTCGACGCACGCTCACACTCGTTAATATCTGAGAAGGAACGAATCAGAAATCATTAGGGCACAGTGAGGACTTTGACATCAGCACGATGACGACGTGGCTATGACGTCATCGCCATCGCTCTGATGACGCTGTGTTAATAGTGCAGATGTCATAAATGTGCAAGGGCCCTCTTGTACTTCATGGACAGTCATCCTGGGGGTGGGGGAGGGGGGTGGGTTGTGTGTGGGAGGGGGGTCCATATGAAGTGACATTTAGTGACATCAGCATCTGGGGATTTTTGGTCTTAACATGCTCAAAAGGAACATAGGCCACCATAGGAGGTGCACCCAGGCGGCGATGGCGCAGGTGCTTGGGCCCGATCATCGCTGCTTGCAGTCTCCTTCCTTTTCTACCTAATTCCATCCTATTCCAATCCAATTCTAAGCCTATTCCAAATTTATTTCATCCAATCCCATCCCTAGTCTTTCATCCAATCCAATCCCATCTCATTCCCCTCTGTTATGTCCAATCCCATCTGTCCCATTATAGGCTATTCCCTCCTATTCAATTCTATGCTGTTAGATCCCATTCCATTCCATTCTCTTCCATACCACCTTATTACATCTCATTACCTTCTATCCCTTTCTTTCCCACACGATTCCACCCCATTCATTCTCATCCAACTGCACCTAATTTAACCCAACCTCTTCCCATCCAATCTCATTCCTCTCCATCCTATTTAATCTCGTTCCTTTCCACACTAACACATCACACTTTATTTCATTCCATTTTAGCCCACCACACATCTTTTCAGTCCTGTCCCACCCAAACCCTTTCCATCCTGTCATGGTGTGTGTTCATGTTAGCATGCTAGCTGTGCTCACCCTCACAGTGGCTGCCCTCCTGGGTCGGCTGGTATCCAGGGTAACACTGGCACTGAAACGAGCCTTCTGTGTTTATGCAGCGTCCGTTCGCGCACAAACGGTTGTCCTGGCACTCATTAATATCTGGTAATGCACAAACACACACACACACACACACAATTAGAGCACAGAAATTAATGTAAATGTCCACTAAACTGTTAACTAGAGAAACGCTGCTGACCTCGGCAGCCCTTGCTGTCAGCCTCGGGCAGGAAGCCCTCGTTACACAGACACCGGTACGTCCCAGGTAAGTTCTCACACCGGCCGTTCATACACACTCCTCTCTTCTGACACTCGTTCACATCTGCGTTTGTGTGTTACAGAGAAAAAGAGTGGGCGGAGTTCAAGACAGGCATAGTGCAAAGAGCGTGATGGCGTACATTTGAAAGAAATAGAGTAGGAGGGGCATAACAACATAACGAAGGAGGGGCTTGACAACAAAATGACAGAATGAAGGAGGAGCTTCACAACACAGTAGGGGAGGGGCCTGACAACACAATGACACAATGAGGGAGGGGCGTTTCAACACAAAGACACAATGAGGGAGGGGCTTGTTAACACAATGACATGATGAGGGAGGGGCTTGACAACACAAAGACACAATGAGGGAGGGGCCTGACAACACAAAGACACAATGAGGGAGGAGCTTGTTAACACAACGACACAATGAGGGAGGGCTTTACAAGACAACACAAGGACACAATGAGGCTTTACATGAGGGAGGGGCCTGACAACATAATGATACAATGAGGGAGGGGCCTGACAACATAATGATACAATGAGGGAGGGGCCTGTGGACACTATATAAGAACAGCTTAAGAAAAGAATGTGAACATTGCTGGTTTGATCTGTGTGTGTGTGTGTGTGTGTGTGTATGTGTGTGTGTGTGTGTGTGTGTGTGTGTATGTGTGTGTGTGTGTGTGTGTGTGTGTGTGTGTGTGTGTGTGTGTGTGTATGTGTGTGTGTGTGTGTGTGTGTGTGTATGTGTGTGTGTGTATGTGTGTGTGCGTTAAATCTGAACTCCCCAGGTGGAGATTCCTGTTATGACGCTGCTTTAATCATGACTTTAAAGCCCCCGCAGGGGAATAAAGTCCAGAGCACTCTGCAATCTGCCTAATGAGAAACATTGACATCATTAACCTGAACACTGCCTCATTATTGTGCTCTGAGGAAGCGTGTGTGTGTGTGCGTACACTTACCGTAACACACTCCTCCCTGCCCCTTGTATCCCGGCTGGCAGGGAATACACTCGTACGATCCTACTGTGTTCTCACACTGTGCATCGGGACACGCAGTCGGGTCCAGGCACTCATTAATATCTAACAAACGAGATGGAGAGGTGTGTCGTTGCAGAATATACGCAATGTAACGTCCGTGTGTGTGTGTGTGTGTGTGTGTGTGTGTGATTACCTTCACACACAGGTTGTCTGCGTGACTTGCTCCGGAAACCAGACAGGCAGTCGCACTTGTATAAGACGGGCAGGTTCACGCAGTGTCCTCCGATCCCGCAGATATCCGGAACAGAGCACTCGTTTGTATCTGACAGCGGCAAAGAAAAGAATGACTTCATGACGAATAAAGCACCGCATGGCATGCTGTAACAGGAAAAAGATCAACACTGGATTATGATCGTCTTCAAATTAAATCCCTGACACTGGAGACTCCTTCCCCCGAATATTAAGGAGACGCCTCCTGAGAGAGAACGGCACCACGCGAGGGGTTACACGGCACTGAGCAGCTGCTCACGAGTCGCTCACCCACGCAGCGCGGCTTCACGTGATGTCCTATCAGGTGGTTGCCGGGGTGACAGTTGCAGCGGTACGAGCCGATGGTATTGATGCAGGTGCCCCGGCCGTGACCACACGGCTCCCAGTCACACTCGTTCTCATCTGCACACACACACACACACATACACACACATAAACACCAAAATATACATTCATCATGAACACTCGGGTCCACAAACACAGGGAACCGTTCAGACCAATAAAGAGATCGGACGAAAGCAGACAAGCGAACAGATCCACAGAGACAGGACAGACACACAGACAGATGAGCAGACAGAAAACCAGCAGACAGGCAAACAAGGAGACAGACGGGTGAGCTTGCAGACAGATAAACAGATGAACAGACAGTTGAACAGACAGACAAAACAGACAGACAGATGAACAGACAGACAGACAGACAGACAGATGAACAGACAGATGAACAGACAGACAAAACAGACAGACAGATGACCAGACAGAGAGATGAACAGACAGAACAGTAGACAGACAGACATATGAACAGACAGTTAGACAGACAGAGACAGACAGCTGAACAGAGAGAATAGCAGATGAGCACACAGACAGATGAGCAGATGGATACAGACAGATAAACAGACAGATGAACAGACAGAACAGTAGACAGATAGACAGATGAACAGACAGACAGATGACCAGACAGATAAACAGACAGAGATGAACAGACAGAACAGTAGACAGATATACAGATGAACAGACAGTTGAACTGACAGACAGACAGATGAGCAGACAGTTGAACGGACAGACAGACAGATGAGCAGACAGAACATTAAAGAAATAAACAGATGAACAGACAGACAGATGAACAGACAGAAAAGCAGAGAGACAGACATATAAACAGACAGATGAGCAGACAGTTGAACAGACAGACAGACAGCAGAACATAAAAACAGATGCACAGTAAAGAGACAAACAGATGAGCAGATGGATAGATGAAAAGACAGACAGTCAGACAGATGAACAGACAGACGGACAAGCAGACACAGATTAAAGGACAAGGCAGATGAACAGACAGAGACACAGACAGATAGTTAAACAGACAGACAGGTGAGCAGACAGACAGACAGACAGATGAACAGACAGACAAGCGGACAGACGGACAAGCGGATACAGATTAAAGGACAAGGCCGATGAACAGACAGACAGGTGAGCAGACAGACATCCTCTGGAGTGATTTATACTCTAGATGTTATGATATTTCTCATGTACACGTGAGTGTGTGTTGTCAACCAATCAGAATGTGTGTGTGTGTGTGTGTGTGTGTGTACTCACCTACGCAGCTCTTCTTCTGGGCGTGAGGACGGTATCCAGCCTTACACTGACATGTGAAACCGTTATGTGTGTTGATACACTCTCCATGACCACAGATGTTCCTGTTGAGCTTGCACTCGTCTACCGCTGTAAAACACACACACACACACACACACAGTCATAAACCGAAAACAGTACAATAAAGAATTCAGTTCCAGTTTTTATTCAGTGTTTCTCAAAAGTTTCATTAACTTGTTACCCAGGGCGCTCACGGTGCAGCTGATTTACCTAGAGCCACGCCCACCTAGAGCCACGCCCACCAAACTCCATAAAAGGCAAAGCTCACAAAACACTAACACGGCATCCTCTCATAGGGTGCCATTACTTTCGCGCTCACTTAACGTCCGACAGAACGACAGAACCCTGATGTGTCTCTCCGTCTCTCTGAGCCTCAAATCACACTCAGCTGTTCGCTTTGATTCACGTCCAAGGAATTCGTTGGTAGTCAGAAAGAGTTTCGACTGTCCAACGCCAGTGTTTGTCTCTTTGATGTTTGTCTCTTGTCTATTTTATTCATTTTTTTCGCGCTAAAGCTACACTTCTCACACTCGCTACACCCTATTCTATAAGGTGAGGTGTGGTGCGATGTGTTGCCATGGAACTCACGCGAGACCTGCGTCTGCGCCACCGCCAGCGTCTCTTTCTCCCGGGGAATGTGGATTATGGGACGCGTCGTAGGCTTGGGAATGAGGACTGAACAAAAAGACCACAAAAAAGGAGGGAAACCGATAATTAAGAAAAGAACATAACCAGCGACAGAGTGACGTGACGAAGCGGAGTTAGCGTTAAAACCGAAAAAACAAGCACAAAAAAAAAAAAATTATAAAAATGACAGACAAGAGAAATGCAGAGAAAATGAAGGAGAACAGATGAGAGACGTGTGTCCACCTGGGACGCGAGGGCCGTGTGTGCTCATGGGCTGGACCTGCGGGGGCGTGGTCGGGGGCACTTCCTGTTTAGAAGAATTACAGCAATCAGGCATTAAAGAGGAAAAAGACTTATACTGATTAATGCGTGTGTCACTTTCTGTGTCAAAAGGTGTTGAGGATCTTACCGGCAGTTTGACCTCTGTAGAGAGAGAAAAAAAAAAGAAGACGATGTATGTCTTTTTAAACATTTAACAATCATAATATTTCAAAGACGTTTGGCGAAGTCTCATCATAACGGTGCATGTAGGCAAATAAGCCCCACCCCCGACTCCTATCACTAAACATCAGAGCTGCTTAACTCCGGCCCTTTTCCTTTCAAGCAAACTTTCCAGGCGTGAATCGGTTCGATACAACAGGCATGTTACATACTGTCGCTTTAATGCTGACACACTGAGCTGTTTTTGATTTTTTTTTCTTCCATATTTTCTCTCTAATTTAGTCGTGTCCAATTCCTCCCAGTCACTAGGGGGCTCCACATTAAGGCTACTACTACCACTCAGTCGGGAGGGCCGAAGACTATCACGTGTTTCCTCCGAACCACGTGACGCCAGCCGACCGCATCTTTTCGAACTGCTCACTCACACTCTGTTGGAGGCGGCGTAACACACTCGGAGGACAGCACTATCCGCTCCTTCCGCTTGCGTGAGCTCACAGGCGGCCCTGATTGGCTGTAGAGCCGTGATTAATGTGGGAGACCTAAGTACCTCTTATTCCTTCCCCCTGAGAGAGCTCGGCCTATCAGCTCTGTCTAGACCTCCGGCTGCGAGAGGTTACAGCATGACCCGGGAACCGAACCAGCGACCTCCGGATGATAGGGCGAGCACTTTACCACTGCGCCACTCGGAGGCGTCATGATTCTTTTGTGCGGCAATTAATGAATTGCCACACTGGCTCTAAAATCGTTTTAATTTGAATTTATGCAAGTTTGCGTTTTAAATTTTAAAATGTCGCTGTTCCTCTTCAATCCTGCAGGTGGCACACTCTAAACTCTTCAATTAGCACAGCATTCTGTGCGGTAGGACGGATTACTTGCGAAGTTTGTTTAGAATTGTAACAAAATTAAAAAAATAATAAATAAAATATTAAATCGGGATGTTTATAAAATCACGATACTTACAGAATCGCAATATGACTTTAAGGAGCACCTGGGTATCGTGATGATATCGTATCGGGTGGACCCTAGTTTTTATGCAAGTAGGTGAACTTATACGACTCAGTGTTTGTGTGTTTTCATGTGTGTGTGTTTGTGTGGCTCACCCTTCTGAGGTATGATGGGGATCTGCCCGATCTCAGTCTGGATGGCTAAAATGCTATGAACCTGCTGGTACGACATTCCCTTTCCTGCAGGACAGATCTTACTGAAGGAAGCTGCAGAGAGAGAGAGAGAGAGAGAGAGAGAGAGAAGCACTTTGTTGTTTGTAGGGGGTGTGGCCATGCAAATTGTGCTTGAGAATTGGAAGGTCACATGACCTTAACATGTTATACCTGTGTGCTATATCTAATAACTTAAAGTATAGTAAAGATACACAAAGAGAGCACACAAACACACACACACTAACCGGTGCCGTCCTTTGGGCATCTCTCGCAGTTGGAGCCCCAGGCTTTGCCCACGGTGCAGCAGCAGATCTCTCGGGACAGGTTGGTGGAGAGCGCGTGTTCGCAACGGCCCGCCTCCGTCACCATGAGGAAACACGGGCCCTGCTCCACCATCGACACGGAGACTGAGAGAGGGGGGTGAGAGGGCAAGCCCATCATCATATCATTATGTTTATCTGTGTGTGTGTGTGTGTGTGTGTGTGTGTGTGTGCGCGTCTTACCAACACAGCGCGCTCTATCTTTCAGGACGTATCCAGGTTTGCAGGTGCAGCGAAAACTTCCCTGTGTGTTCAAACACTCGCCGTTCTGACAAACACCCTGCATCGTGCACTCGTTAATATCTACACACACACACACACACACACACACTCATTACATTATGCTCTCTACTAGTGATGGGAAGTTTTAATCATTTTAGTGACTCGGTTCTTTGAATCTCATTCATCACAATGAACAAATCTTTTTTTGAGTCATTTACTTCATTTCGTTCTTTTGATCAGAAATAAAATAAAATGTTGCGTTTTCAATAAAAAGACCCCCAATACGTCTACCTACACACATTTTGGCTATAGTTCCAGTTATGAAAATATTACAATGCAGCTAAAGACATATTATAATAAACAGAATGAGCAGTTCACCTCTCATATCTTCTAGTCTGAGTCGTTCGTTCTTTTGAATGTATTGCACCGCATAGCGTCTATGGGAGTCACGTGACAAAGGAACGAACGACTCGG
>JAQQZS010000017.1:18289635-18300208 GCA_030068045.1 Platyallabes tihoni | reverse complement strand
CTCTATCATACTCTGAAACAAAATAAAACCTTCGTGTTGTTTCAACTTACCTGAGTGTGGGATCCTTTCTTGTTACAATTGGGCCTGTGATCACTGTGGTCTTGGCCCCCAAGGGATGTGGCCCCCGCTGCAGTATGTGTCCCTTATTTTTTTTGTATGAAAAGTGGTAACTCTAAGCACTGCAACTCCTGGAGTTTATAGTTTTTTGGTTTGCTTGTTTGTTTTTTTAAGAGCTTTAAAAACACAGAATATGTGATCATTAATGACTTTAGGAACTATATTAAGTGTGTTTTGTAAAATCTTCCAACACCAACAGTTTCTCATTATTAGTCCTTACACTTTATGGTGAGGTGTGTGGAAAATGTGCTAGCATGCCAGGTAACACTGTGTCTGTTGCAGCGCTGTTCATTACACATTCTAGCTCTTTTGCCTGTTTGCTAGCTAGTTAGCTGGATTTTCGCGGATAAAAAAAAAAAGATAATTTAATAATTTAATCTATTAAATAAAAAATGTTTAGGGAGAAGAATTCAGGCTTCAGGTGATATTTTACATCATATTTGAGTCAAATATGTATAAAAGGGACGTACGATCGTTAATCACTTCATGAACTGTATGTTATTTTGATTCCGGCTCCACACCACTCCCCTGCTGACTGGAAAGCAGTGTTAGCGTGTCCGCTAACTCTGAGGAGAAACTGTTATTTGTACCGGTTGCAGCTCTGCCCCTGCGCTTTCTAACGAGAGCCGTAAATAACTGGCTTCTTTCACGGCAGGGAAAATTGGCTCCGGTGAGAAAACATTAGCAGTAAGGCCGCGACCTTTCTGAGTTTCACTAAAACACACATTTCCCTCCTTTTTTCTCCCTTGCAGAACGTTTGTTCTTGTCCCCACACTTTTTGCAGCTTAGGTCAGCGTGGGACTGCTTGAAAAAAAATTTCCAACCCCTCCTTTTCACTTTTCTTTTTTATCAGAGCCAGGAGAAATTTTTCCGTCCTGCAGCTGACGGGTCCGGGAGTGCAGAAGGGGAGAAATCTCTGTTACGGCCCGAACAAAATACAGAGCTTCATTCGAGCTGTCCTGGACAGCCAGCTCGATCTGATATCAATAAGTGGAGAGAGAAAGAAAGAGAGACTGTGAAAGACAGATGGACTCCAACCTTAGCTGTACGGTCCAGTGAGTAAACGTAAACGAATATAAGACACCACTGGTTGGAAAAGACAAGGCTCAGTGTGTGTGTGTGTGTAAGCTTATTCTCGTAAAGACCTTAAACACAGGCTATCACTACCAGCTGATGACGCAGCACACCCACGGCAGATCATTTGGAGCAAAACACTCGTCTCAAAGAGTCTCTCTCACACACACATGCGGGCATACGTAAACACACACACACACACACACACACACACACACAGCATATTTTTGTGGTGTTTTTTCTTTTTTCAACACTCAGCCCACGCTAAACCATAATCTACGACTTTTTCCACGCACACTACTAGGAAAGAAAAGAAAAGCGACGTGTATTAAAAATCGTAACGCACAGGAGGTATAGAAAAACAGAGAGAGAAAAAAAGAGAGAGGTGAAAGAGTTAAAGGAGGAAGGAGGACCAAAGCTGGAAAAATGAGAGGCAAGAAAGGAGAAAAATATGTGGCGTATGTGTGTGAAATTGAAGAGAGTGAAACAGAAAGAGCAGAGGGAAAAGCTACTGTATAACGTCAGCCCTCTCGGTTTGTCCTCTCTGATCACTGGCCCTTACTTGGAGACAGGACATGAAGTTGAAGACGCATTACGGGGAAACACTTGAAAATATGAAAAATAAAATGCTACTAAAACGCTTTAATAATTTCACCAAACACCTGAGTGGTGACATCATCGGCTGCTGAAATGGTTGATTCTGGAGTATAGAAGTAGTCTCAAGAGTCAGTGGGGAAACCGTAACTTTTGCAACATCTCCAACATCCAAAAAGAGTTTTTCTACGTTTTTGTCTAATTATCATTTAAAGCAAGAAGGATGAGAGGCTCGTGAGAGAACGGCTCATTCTAGGTGTTTATAACACAAGTGAGAACAGGAACTAACTTGTTTCAAGGATGCACATTATAAAGCATGATTTCAAATGCTTGAATAGGATAATGTGTCGTTCTTTAATAAATCGGAAAATAACTCACTTCGGCGAGGTGTGAATATCTCTGTCTCATCTCGCCTTGCCATCGCTGATTATTACGCAATAACAGAACAACGCAGAGTGGTTGATTATTTATGCTTGTATCACATAACCCCTACAGCAGCAGGAGAAGACAGCTAGCGGTGCCAGTTATGCTTTAGTGACGTTCAGGAAGCTCAGGAAACGTGAGACACTTACACAATCCCCCTCTACGCACCCAAAAAGGACATGTATGTCTTCCAGTCACTGTGTGTGAGCTATAGCTGCCCAAACCAAACATCGCCCACTTCAGCAAAAAAAAAAACTCAGGGACTCCTTATGCGTCTTCTGAGTCTGTAATCGCTAAATAACCACACTGTGGACATGCAACATGGGGTTCAAAGAAGCTTTCTGATAATGACACATATTTCCTCTTTTTCGCTCACACACACATAACAGGTGAAAGCTATCAAAGACATGGTGTTCAAACCATCTTGTCGTCAACTTAAGATTTAGCAAGTGTCAAATCTTACATAATTCACAGATAAAGCAAACGACATCTCGAGTGGTGCTGCCTAAGAGCGTTTGCTCTGCTGTTCAGAGAGAATCGAATCCTGACGATGCCACAGCCATATGTGGGAGGGGTTTTCCCTCTTTGTCTCTCGCTCTTACTCTCTATGAGTTCATGTATGTGGAAGAGGGCGGATAGCGCTTCTCTTCATGTGTGAAAAAGGTATGACTGGCTGGCTGCTTTGGGTGTCTCAGGGGAAGTTGGTATGTTGGTAGCTATTGTCGTATGATGATTTGATAGCTATAGGGCGGGACCTAGGAGGAGGACAAAATTGGGGAATGGAGTATTACAAAAAAATTATATTTAAAATGCATTAAAAAAGAATGTAAATTAGTGTTTGATGATGCATGTTAAAGTTAAATAAAATAAACGTACACACATTTTTAATTAATTAAATGTACAGTATTATAATAACTGAAATATTTATTACATCGTAGGAAACGTATATTGTGACATTATTGTTCAGATATAAGATTACATACTAAAGCAAAAAATATATATATATATATATATATATATATATATATATCATGATTTTGAAGAACATTTCTTTGGTATACAGTATGTTTGGTAATATTTATGATATTGCTAACAATATCTGCTAACAATATCCCAGCCATTCACTAGTTTAACATTTACAGCATTTTTATTTAGGCACTGCACTAAATAAACTACACTATTAATTACTATAAACTAAATAAATGCACTATTTGATAAAAAAAAAAAAAACTCACATTGTGATCGCAATTTAACTACTGCAATATTTAAGTATTAAATGTACCATTTTGTATTTATCTAGGCTAACAGCAAATAATGGCACAAATGACCTCATTAAGAGGATGTTTGCCAATATGTGTTTATCACCTCAAAAATATTAACTATTCCTATATTGCCAGTAATAAATGGTAAACTTTTGTGATTAAATAACTGCACAGGTCCATATCACTATTCTGATTTTTGTGTGATTAATTGTCTAGCATTATTTGTATTCATAAAAAACTTCACCATGAAAGGAGAAAACAAATTTATCCTAAACCTTAAAAAATATTAATGTATGAGTACAACATCAGCTGATTTCAGTCGGTTTGAATAAAAAACAACTAATCACTATGTACCACACCTTACTAAATGATTTGTGTGATACAATAAACATTTTCAAAATGGATCACATGAACTTCCTGACTGAGAACGAGGTGTGTCAGTTCTGTACATGTACGAGGGAGAGAGAGTTAATGTACTCAGTGTATGAGAAATGACAGCGAGGATTTAAAAGAGCTTTGCTCGTGTTTGGTTACAGTGAGTCAACGTCTGGTAATGGCAGCTGTAGCAAACCCAGCCTCGCTCTTCCAGAATCAGGCCTCGATATGTGTGGAGAAGTGTTTCAGATGCGTTGGCACCATCTTATGTTAGTCAATAAGAAAAGTATGTGTGTGACTGTTTTCTTAATACATTTCATCAAAGTCAGGGCATCGATCTATTCAGAAGTAAAATGGTAACAGTGATGAAGTGAAGTCTTATGTAATATCATAATGATATTTAAAATCTGAGTAAAATCTCTATTTAGTGTAATATTTTTTCAGTAATTCACAAAAATAATTTCCAAATCGAATAAATAATAACAAGTACAAAAAAAGAGAAAAAAATTAAAACTTAACAAAACATTTTGATTCATGACATATACATATACAGCTTATACAGTATGCTGCCTGGTCAAGGATTTCATTTAGTCACCTTTATAACTGATTACAGAATACAAAGTGGTGGCCAGTTCATGTGTGACAATGATTTCTCACGCTTCCAGAAGCACTCCTTGGCCATGCCATCAGGGAAGAAAAACTCCACTGATGTGATAACCTGGTCATTCAGGTCATCAGCTGACTTCATTCAACTGAAGTAACCCCAGATCATAACACTACCTCCAGAGGCTTGGACAGAACAGTGGCCACTATGCATGATGGGTGCGCTTCATGCACTTCTCTTCTTACGCCCATCGCTCTAGACAGGACAGCAGTTTGAAAATGTTTTTGCATAAACTTATATTCAGTTAATCATTTTATTATTAATCTACTTTTACAATAATTGTAGTACCTTTAAAATCCTGGGAAAATGCTCATGTCCCCGGAAACATTTGGGGCACACTGGACTTTGCGTAACACCTAACAGCATAGCATGTACGTAGCATCTGGTGCACAGGGCTTTAGCAATGCCAGCTTAGTAGAGCCCTGTGCACCAGATTAACAGCTCCAAACATAGACGTTGTGGATTTCCCACAAAAATGTCCTGAGGAGAACCTGAACTGTCTCAAGGTACCACTGTGAGAATGATGATGGCTTATTCAGACCACAAAAGCACAAAAAAGCACAATGGAGGGTTTAAATGTAGCGTATAATCTATTGTACAGATGAGTGGATGTTTTTAACCCCTTGTACATTGCTCACTCTCAGAGCTATACACCTTTACTATGCAATTCTCAAAATGTAGAACATTAAACAATAAAGGGTTTAAAGTAATTTTTGCAGTGATTATGCTCCTATCTTAACCCTTTTAACAAACGTTATTACATATCAAACATTAGCTAAGTTTGTACTGTTTTAAATCCCTGAAATCTTTTAACAATTATTAGAGTTTCAAAGATTGCCAGAACCTAAGTTAACTAACTAACACAATGTAATACAGATTTAGCCTAAATTATTTAGGCGAGTATGTACAGCAACAACAACTTAACACACTGAAAACGCCAGTCATCATTTTTCTACAGCATTTGCAATTAATATTTTAAAACGTAACGTTGTGGCTATGCTAGCTGGAGATAACCCTGTTTAACTATGTTGGCCAAATCTTCCACTACCAATAACACAGTTATAACATCATAAGAAACGTTTTGCTGATTTGAATAACAGGATAAATTTTTCGTCAAAGATTGCTAAAAATTACTCATTCCTCTTGACAACTAGAACTCAGAAACTACTGTAGCATAATATCGCAGCGTATATACCATTCTAGCTAACTGGCTAATGACAGCAGATAGAACAAAACATGTTGATGTATAAACTTACAAAATGATTTTTTACAGATTTTTTTTTACAGACACCGTAGCCAACATTTGCTTTTTTTTTATAGGACTTTCTAATTAAAGTTAGATAATCAGTACGCTAGTTAGTTATGCTAGCTTTCTCTTACAAGAGATGTTTCAATGTTTAGCCATATTTTTCTTGAAAAGCAAGGCAGCTATTTCGGACTGTGTTTCGGGTCCCTGCTTTATATTTATTAACAATTTGTTTGTTAGACTATAGCTAAGATTTCTCATTTGGTTGATGTTCTGATTTTTACCACTTAACCATATTTATTTGGTATATACAAAATATTATCTGATATTTTGATAATCTGATAAGAAGTTAGTTGGTTCATTAGCTGTGGCTAGCGATGCTAGTTTTTGACTTAGAATGTGTAATTAAACTAGGTTAACAATTGTCTCCTAGATACAAGTGTTCTTTTCTGCTGTGATTAGCAGGAATATTTTTTACTCCTAGTGTGTGTGTGTGTGTGTGTGTGTGTGTGTGTGCGCGCGCGCATTTGGCTTAGATTTCCATAAATTTATCTTTCACTACCATCAGCTTCCTCTTTTATTTTTGCCACAGTGGATTATTTTGGGCTCTGCTCACGTTTTAACCCTGGTGAGTGTGTGTGCGTGTGTGTGTGTGTGTGTGTGTGTGAGAGAGATAGAGAGAGAGAGAGAATATTCCAAAATAACTCTGAGTGAGAGCACAAACCAAATTCAGACTCCCCTTGCGCGCGCGCGCACACACACACACACACACACACACACAATCATTTTGCCCCATTTGTCCCAGACATTCTTGGCTTTAAATAACAAAATACCTCTGATATGTATTAACTCGGACATAAGCTTCCTCTCCGCACAGATATAAACAGAAGAGGTTAAAACACTTACTCAGACACACACACACACACACACACACACACACGCACACAGACATTACTCAAGAGTGGAAACTGTTTCTAGAGACAGGGAGATGGAGATAAAAGTTTAAAGGAGAAAACGAGAGCGGCTGCCATGTGTGTGTGTGTGTGTGTGTGTGTGTGTGTGTGTATTATAGACTATAGACCCTGCTGCTAGACTCTACGGCACCACGCCTCACCATGAGCACAATGAGATACAGTAGAGTCACAATATGGAGAAAACTTTAAAGACTTAAGAAAAAAGCAAAAGAGAAATTAAAAAAAATCGCAGAATCTATTCTTATAGCGTTCTATTTTCTACGTCTTGTTTTTCCCTTCATCTGAAATTTGTAAATCTTACACTAAAACCCAGCAGCCCTTTAGCGCCTCACATTATAAAACTCCACAAGGAGCCAAAGTTTAGGCCTGGGAGCAGAAGTCCGTCCATCTGGACGCACTCGAAAGCCAGGAAACAATCAAACCCGCTGTAATTGTAGTGCTTGATAGAGAGCGCAGCGAAATCCTCTCTGACTAAAACGCGGCCCTGTGGCCAAGAAGGAGAAACGCTGGGGAAAATAAAAATCCCCAAAAAAGCATGCTCCCTACAAAACACCAAAGCGAGACCAGATTGTCTCCTACAGCAGGCATATAAAGTCACGCTAAGCTCACTGGCGTAATCCTCATTTATCTGTCCAATTTGAAGTTATTCTAACTCCGACTTTTACTGCTCGCTCCAACATCTCGCTCACTCAGACGTGAAACACCTTCTGTGTTTATGTGCTTCTTGTAAAACTTGTATTTACGGCTGCGGAAGTTCTAATTATGACCTTGCGAGGGTTTTTTTGGGAAACGAATACAACCAAAAAAAAAAAAAAAAAAAAGCACCATAATTACACAAAGCTGTCAGACTGTCAGAAAGAAAGCTCATTCCCTAAAAGTACCTTTAAAGGTCCTGTATTATACTCCATTTTAACAAGCTGACATCAATTTTTAAGTTCTCCGAAATGTCTTTGTTAATGTTCCAGATAATAAACTCAGATCATGCATTCCGGAATCCCTGCAGTTTTATTCCTGTTTCAAAAGCACTGTTTCGTACTCTATAGCTTTAAACATAAAAGTGCGACTTCCCCTCCCCACACACCCCTTTGTGGAAGTTGACTAATCTAGCCTATCATAATGCAATGCAAAACTGTACGTCGAAAAATTTCTTTTCTTGTCTGGAATAATATCATGCCTAGTGGGAAAATTTATGGATGAAAATGGAAAAATGAAGAGTTGTTTATTTCTCATTTTTGTCTGGAGTTTTGCTCTATTGTTATGCGAGAGCATTGGTATAGTTATTAATATTGTTACTGTTATTGTTTGGCGTTGTTTAACAATAGATGAACACCAACAATCTGAGGACCTGAGAATCAGGGTTTCAGTAGTAGAGTTGTTGGCGCGAATGCTGGACTTAATGTCTGAAAATTCAATGCAGCTACATGATGCTGAGCCTCGGAATATTTAGCGATGGATACAGTGATGAGCAACGAGGAAGTGCAGTTCCAAGTGAGTTCGAGGTGATGATGAGAGGTGAGGTTGTTTTTTTTATTTTTTATTTTACACCGTCTTCATTAGCGTATTTGCAGCCGAGCTTACAATTGCCAAAATGTACGTTTGGCATCTTTTTATCATAAGGTTAATGGATTTCATGCAACTATATAGCTTCAGTGCTGTGAATGTCTTATACATCAACCAGTAACCATAACATACCCGTCTGCATCATCACAAATGCAGAAACAGTAAGTAACCTGATAACCGAGACCAATCACCTTCCGCAACATACGCCAGCGAGCACAAGTTTCATTCACCTAACGAACCGTAAAACCAGAATGTTGTTCCCATTAGATCTTAGGACTGCTCCTGGCATTTTAAACAGCTTGACCAAATATTCCAGAGGCAACCATGAAAACTTTTATCAACTCATGACCAAATAGCTTTTTCCATCTATCCATCCATCTAGGAACCTCTGTAGTCCAACTAGGAACAGTGGAGGCCAATGGTGACCACTGTATTTATTCTACCGTGGTAGGACCTCCAATCAACATTTACATGGGCATGGGCAACATTCACAAACTACGCTCAGTTCTGGAACTCCAATTAGCCTAATCTTTATGTCTTTCAGCTGTTGGAGGAAACCTCCAAATACAGGATCGCAGGGGGGCTGGAGGCTAGCCCAGGAGACAAAAGGACGGCATGAGGTAGAGTAGACCCTGGATGCACACACATATACTGTACACACACTATGGGAAATTTGGGAACTAATTTGACAATTAGAGTATTCTGCTTGTCTTTGGACTGTGCCGCCAATAAATTGATTCTTGATGTAATGTTTTCCCCAGCAGTTGAAAACCAGAAAAACACTCACTGTCTCGCTCACTCATCGTCGTCTATAGCGCTTTATCCTATCGTGGGGGGTCTGGAGCCTCTCCCAGGAGACTTAGTGCACGAGGCGGGCCAATCCATCACAGGATTGCGCACACATACACACGCTCACATACTCATTCACACACTACAGGCAATTTGGGTACGACAATTAGCCTAACCTGCATGTCTTCAGACTGTGGGCGGAAACCGGAGAACGCGGAGGGCACATTTACACCATCATCTCTCAAAAGTTTACTATCACTTGCAGATGTCTTTGTTTTTGTTTTGTGATTCATTTCCTACATTATACAGCAATACTGTGGATTTCAAAACAATGAAATAACACACATGGAATTAGGCTATTATGTAACAACAACAACAACAACAGCAACACTCAGTTGTTATTTTAAGACAGAGGTCAGCTGTACTGGAACAGTTCTTGCAAAAACAGTTATTGTCGAGTGCATTTGCAAAACCCATCAAGCTCCATGATGAAGTTCATTTAGAGTCACCAGCCTCAGAAATCACGAATTAACAAACAGCACCTCAGATTAGAGCCGGATCATGTGTAGCAGATACATCTCAGCATTAACTGTTCAAAGGAGATTATTGTGTGTTTTGGATAAACACCTTCTCTCAACTCAACTCAACTCAACTCATCTTTATTTTTATAGCACTTTTACAACAAGAATGCCCCAAAGTGCTTCACATAAATAATAAAATAACCTAGTAATCTAATAAAATAAAAATAAAAATAATTAATTAATTAATTAATTAAAAAAATAAAATAAAAAAAATTATTAAAAAAATATATAAAACAATATGCTTCTGCATTACTTTACAGTGTAGAAAGAAATAAAAATCAGGAACAACCACAGAGTTAGCAGGTGATCCCAAACTTTTGAGCAGTAGTGTAGCAGAGGTGGGAATCGAACCCCGACCATGGTGGTGCATGGTGACAGTGCAAACCACTCTATCAGGAGGAAAAACCACAAGGTACCAGACAAATACGCACCTGATCGGCGGTGGCCCCATGGAGACGGTGCGCAGCCGCACATATACAGTAGGTATAGATAAGGTGGTTAAACTAATACAACACGCACGATGAAAGTGAACGTGTGACGTCATAAGTATACACATTTCTTATTTTTATGACGCATTCAGGCAGCACGCGCATAAGTGAGCCGTCGTTACTGATAATAATCGCGCGTTGTTGAGGTTGGAGAGCGCGCGCATCCCGGACTCCAGCCCGCACTGGGGCAACGGGGTTCGGCAACGGGGGACCTACCGACTCTGAATCCGTGCCCGGTGAGCGTGTCGGCGGCCTGCCCGTTCTCCCCGATCAGCGTGGTGTTGTCGCCCTGCTCGCACGTGTCGCGGCACTGGCCGTTGCGCTCGCACGTGCGCTTGCAGATCAGCGGCGCGATCACCACCTTGAAGCGCTCGCGCATGGACACGCGCTCCACGCACGCCGCCGGCCTCCGGAGCGCGAGACAGG
>JAQQZS010000017.1:18279311-18289621 GCA_030068045.1 Platyallabes tihoni | reverse complement strand
GGGAGCGTCACCGAGCGCATGCTGGCATCTCGCGCGCGCGCACGCTCGGCTCGTTTGCAGTGGAGATGAAAGAGAAAAAGTAAAAAAGTAACAAAAAATAAATAAATAAAAAAGTAGCCAATAAATGTTTCTTCTGTTAGAACAACATCAGGTCGGTTACAGTAACAGGAGCGCACGGGACATCCTCAAGTCCGAAAGCTTGTGGTCGGTCTTCTCCTCCTCCAGCGCAGTGTTTTTCCTCTTCCAGCTGCGTGTGTGTGTGAGAGAGAGAGAGAGAGAGAGAGAAAGTGTGTGTGCGCATGCATGCATGGGTCTCTCTGTGTGTGTGCATCTTAAAGTTTGGGGGAAAGTCAGGAGGAGAGGAGGAGCGAGACCAACCCAGTGCAGCACTTAGTGATGTGCAAAACGATGCTTTTTTTTTTTTTTACTGAGTCGATTCACCTAGATCTTCGATTCACATAGAGTCAAAAGGAATCGAATCTTTCACTCGTTCAGGATGTGCCAAAAGTCCAGAATCATACAGTAGTTGCTTCTGGACATCCTGGGCTTGTACTGCACTTGCAGAGGATGCACGTGACAGTGTACCCCAAACATGTGATCTAACTTCTCTACCTGGATCTTATCCCCCAAGCAAAGGGAGAACATGCAAACTCTACTCGCACAGGCCCGAGGCGGGAATCGAACCCAGACCCTGGAGGTTAATAAATTTCACCTGAGAATTGCCATTTCAAGTGATTCATTGCTGTGAAGTTGAAGCTATGACTAGTGTCAGAATTGTAGGATTGTTTAATGACAGATTATTTGCAGAGAGTTACACACTCGGCTCAGTGTTGTGGCTCTGGACTCATCCCATCCGAGATTTGGCGATTAAAGGATGACGTGAGACCTGAACACATGTCCCTGTGTAAACTTGTGTGCTAAGCAGTGAAGTGTGAATTTCCTAGACCTTTTTTTCCTAGATATATTACAGTATAAGCTCCAAAGCAAAGTCACAGCAGTAATAACCATTTCCCACTACAGTTAATGAGCTGCAACTCTTTCTGTGACTTCTTGTTTCTTTTATTCCTTCTTTCTAACAACTAAAGACTTTTAAAAATAAATTTTCCTCATAGCAATTTAGTTTTCAATTTTGTTTTACCACTGAATCTTCTCGATGCATTGACCAGCAGGAGCACTATTTGGTGTGTTGTTTCTTTCCTTCTAAAGCATATATATTAGGAAAAACCATTCTTAATCTATGAAAAGCCTCTTTGGCGACATGATTCCGTTCCAAATGCAAGGAGAGAGGTTATAGGGTGGTCATTAGAACTACATCTACTGATGAAATGCCAAGAAAAATGTTGCCAAGCCTAGAAAGAGTTGCAGCTCATTAACTGTAGTGGGAAATGATTATTACTGCTTTGACTTTGCTTTGGAGCTTATAATATATCTAGGAAAAAAAGGTCTAGGAAATTCACACTTCACTGCTTTAACACAAACTGCTCCTTTAGGAGGCATTGAAGAATCTGTTGCATTTGTTTGGAATGTATGTTATATTATGTGTATGTTATAACAAAGTGTACAAGCATCTTCAGCACCTCATTAATGAAACATCAAGGGCAGCACAGTGGCTTAGTGGTTAGCACTGTTGCCTTTCAGCCCAGGATCTGGGTTCAGTTCCTACCTCAGATCTGTGTGCATGGAATTTGCATGTGCATGTTCTCCCTGTGCTTGGTCTGTTTCCTTGGTTTTCTTGGTACTCTGGTTTGTGTAAATTGCAATGCATAGGCTCCCCATCCAGGGTGTTTGTCCTCCCATGCCCTAAGTCTCCTGGGATGGGCTACAGGTCCCCGTAACCCTTTACACAAAGCAGTATAGATGATGAGTGAGTAAGTAAAAATTCGATGGAGTGCTAGAGAGCTCAGGATTGTTTAATGAGTTTTCACATTAAACCTGATTGTTTTGTACTGCTGGCCAGTGTTCACGTTAATTGTGTTCTCTGTACACGGGTACACTTGCGTATGTACACTCTCTGATACGGCACTGATGTTCCAGAGCACAGAGCGATTGTCTTCTCACTGATCAAAATGAACCAGACTTTGAGGGTCAAGTGTTCGTGGAAGTCATCTTGGATCCTTAATGTAAAAATAAAAAATGCCCATAGTGTCTGGAAGCTGTAACTAAACTCTGACTTCTATTCTCCTTCTTCTGAAATGTGGTCCAGATTATTAAATGTGGTCGCTGATCTTGATTCTTCTAGTGCTGCAGGAACAAGGGGAAGGAGAGTTGACTATGTCCTCCGTAGGCAATGAAGGAGCAGACCCCTCCCCCCCCCAACCCCCCTTGGTATATTCATCCATGGCACTCTGTGCAGTAATTGTTAGAAGATAAATTCAACTGCCTTAGAGCGTTGGACCAGGAACCGGTTCTGCCACACAATCAGACGCTACAACGAACCAGTTGCTTTAGTTTTAATGCAACCTCCCTGGAAATTTTGATATTTGTTGGGAACAGGAATAGATGGTGCTTCTGACTGTTGTGGAGGCGAGACCGAGGTGAGGCATGGAGAGACAATACCGAACACAATAATCAGACTAACGAGTCTGAACTGCCTTGGAAATTTTGGAGTTGTAATGATGTATCCATGGGAAACCTACAGTAGGAGGTACTTTGGTACGGCCCGTGGCCAGAAATGATATCTCTTGAAATTTTTCTCCCTTCCTTTTGGACATCCAATGACAGACATGAGCTTAACCTGGGAATGGGAGTGGTTGAGTTGGGATGATTTTCACTTCCTCTACAGTGGCTCGACCAAAGAAATGACTATCTGCTCTAGAGACAGTGAGCATTGCAAAAAGAGAACCAAATCTGAGAGATGTATTCTACGCATAATGGAATATGGACACCCCTACTGAAGTCCATTTGCAGATCTGACCCCTGGTGAACTGGGCAGTTTCTCATGGAATGGGCAGGCTGTCCGCAATAATACCTCAACCCGTGGGGTTCATGGCTCTCAGGCTAATGAGGGAGCACTTCTGGCTGGTGGGTGCTTCTGGAGGGACAGTTGGTTTGTCATTTGCTTTCGTTTCGCTGACTTCATAATGAAACTTAATGTGAGACACTTATGTTTTGAGCGCTTATACCCGAGATGACTGGTAGGGGAAAATATTGCCCTGCTAGGAACTACTGTAGGCGTGTGTTTGGGAAAGTGGTGGCGGTGCTTGAAGAGCATCTTCTGCGTCATGGTGGACCTCACCAGCGGCCTGAATAAGCAGAGCTGGTCAGTTTAATACCACACTGACACAGACATGCCGAGTCGGCGTTTGGTAACCGGAGCTGTGTGTGTGTGTGTGTGTGTGTGTGTGTGTTTTCACTTTTCATGTGATGATGTGGAAGAGACATGAAGGTGAATCTGCAAACAGAAGCTCAAGGAAAAGCTTGTGTGATGTCACAGTAGCAGTGTGATCCTGCAAATTAGTCATGTGAAAAAAGTCATGTCTGAAAAACTGAGACATCTCTCTCTCTCTCTCTCTCTCTCTGTGTGTGTGTCTGGAATTTGTTTGGATCGGATGTTTGGAGCAAAAACTGGAAAATGGAATGCTGTATTGTTGTTGGCTACCACATTTTGCGCGCGCACACACACACACACACACACACACTAAATCTTTAGGTTTAGGAACCTAAGTAAGTCTAGCCTGACTGTGGGTGAGAGAGAAAAGTAAGCATGTCTGATGTGGATGAAATGAGACCAAACATGTCTGCGCATGAGTCTACGTCTGAGTGTATCTGAGAGTGTGTATATGTGTGTGTGTATGTGTGTGTGTGTGTGTGTGTAAACAAGAGGGAAAAGGAGAATGAATTGAATCACTTCCTTTGAGAAAAGTGAGAATGTTTGCTTTTAGTTGCTACGGAAATGACTGCATGGGTTTGGACAGTCCCCCACACACACTCACACACACACACACACACACACACACAAAACATGCATGCAGGAATGAACTCATAAACATACTTCACATTCTTGGCCATATACTACACACACACACACACACACACACATTATTGCTTACTGTACTCACATGAATGAAAGAGACAGACAGACAGACAGACATCCAGTTTTTAAATGAATGACTTAATTTATTATGAGAAGTAATTGCTCCCTTTGCTAATTTATGAATGAACTGTGATTCTTGGAAAGCTGAGTTAATTTTCACTTGTCACACCCGGGCCTGATTACTGCCAGACCTGTTGAATCAAGAAATAGAACCAGACAAAGTGAAGCACGCTAAAAGATTTAAGGGATTCAACATCAGAAACAGGTGAGAAACAAAGTAATTGACATGTATCAGTCTAGAAAGGGTTATAAAGCTATTTCTTGAGACTTTGGGACTCCAGTGAAACATGGTGAACGTCATTATACAAAAATAAAGAAAACATATACATGGAAGTATATGATGTAAATCTATAGTAAATAGGAAACTATAACAACACCGGGACGACTTGCCATAATTGGTGCAACCATGACTTCTGCGTTCTATCAGAAAATCCTGCTCACGCGCACTCGGGTTGTGCAGCAGGACAAAGACCAGAAACACACCAGCACAAACAGGTGTTAGGATTAGGGGGCAATTACTTTTTTCACATTTCGACAGTTTTTTTCCCTTAATGAATGAAAGCATCATTTATAAACTGCATTTTTAATATTTATTGCAGTTATTTCTGTGTAATTTTAAAACTTGTCTGATTGTCTCAATCATTAAAGTGTGACAAATACAAAGAAAAAAAAATCTGCACTGTAGATAAACAGATAGACAGATGTGTTTATAAAACACCACCATTTCAGTAGGATATAATTAAAAGATCAGTGACATGAACGCAGGACGACTGGGCTTTATTCATGTTGTTCTGTTCTTTTTGCGCTGGTTTGAGTAAACAGGTAAATAACATCTGTACATGCTGCAGCAAAACACATATAACATCTGTAAAAAAAAAAGGGGGGGGGCAATTTCCAACAACAGAAAGACATAAGTGGAAATACAAAATACAGTGGAAGCATGTGAAAGAGCATGAGTTTTCTTACTCAATAATGAGTAGAGCTGTGAGATTTAATTGATTACATGAATACAGTCGATCTTTTGTTGGTTGAAGAAGCTTATTGGATCAGTAGGGTCTGTTTTTGACTCATAAATCATTTAGCTAAACTTACAGACGAGTTCCTTTAACATCTAAAACAACTTTTACTTTTATTATAATGAAAGACTATCACTTCTTCTTTGGAATTTCTGTGCAGTTGGTCCATCTTGCCTCCTAGTGGACTGGAGTGGGGTGCAGAAGACTTTTTAATCAGTCAACAACGCACATTACACAACATTAGAGGGTTTAATCAATACTTTAGTAGTTTATCAAAACCTGTACGTAATGCAAGGTGATATTAAAATGCTGTAGCTCTGTTTACAAGACAAAGTACTTTATTACTCATTACTTTCTTATTAAAACTTTATCTATACCTGGCGAGGACGGTGGGTGTGGAGGTTCTGTGACGATCATCATGATGAGACGGGAGGGGAAACGAGGCTGCTGTTGAATTTGTTCCACAATTTCATCCAATACCATCTTTGGGTCTGTTGCAGTAAAACATTTGTTCATGTTTCTATAATTTAAACTATAACATGTAATTTAACTTAATATGAAGTAATGAGGAGGGATCGAGACTTTTGTTACAGTACTGTATAAAACCTGTAACTGCTCTTTTATACACCAAGATATTTCCTATTTCTATGGGTAGCTTCACTTTTGGACCTTAATAATAAAAACTGTGTATAATCTCTTCAGTACACGTTCACGTAATACACACTCTTGGTAAATACAGTCAATATTCACACACTTCATCTTGTCTAGTTTGGATTGGTGTATGGCCTCGAGGGCAGGAAAGCCGTCATGACGTCGTCACTGGGCCTCCAGCGCCACGGTGGATAACCACACACACACACACACTTATGAATCATACCACTGGTAGAGGATAAAGCATCTGGTCAACAGCTCACAGTCTCAGAATATATATAAATATAAAAAAGTGAAAATTGATCCCTTACTCACACCAAGGATGACTCGGCCAAGATGTGTGTGTGTGTGTGTGTGTCATTCACAAGGACCCTCATTTTGGTTTGTTGGGGTGGACGTCTCTAAAGTCAGAAACTGTCTCGCGGTCAGTTAGACAATAAACCAGTGCGTGTGTGTGTGTGTCATTCAAACATTCACTCAGAGAAAGTGATGATGCGTTTGAGAGTGTGTGATGTCAGTGGTCAGAAACCAAAGATTTTTAACACATGCTAACTGTACACATACTGTACACACACACACTTATATAAATGGACACCACAGTGGACCATATGGACAAGTATGAAGTAAGACAAGGCAGGAGACATTTCCCAGATGTTCTGATGAGAAAAACAAACACTGCTTCAGGTTTACAAAACGCATGCTCGGTTTTTATTGGAAAAAAAAAAAATTAAATCATGTGTAACACAGTAACGGTAAAACTATTTTTTCCCCCTCCAGTTTTACGTAACATTTACCAAACTTTCATTTACTCACATTTATTCGACACTAAAACGAGATATATTTAAAGGTTATTTACACGTGGAGGTGTTAGGAAAACACGGCTTATGTTGATATTAGTTTTAAAAGTATCTATTACAGAGCTATTGTTTTACACTAGACAAGAAAAGGGCTGTAAATACAAAGAAGTCAAACCATGCAACAAAAATATGAAAAGGAAAAGAAAACAAAAAAATAACAATATAAATGATTTTAGATGCTATATTCACAAATGTTTACATGACTGAAGGGATAAAATACAACAAAACAACGTAACTCCTCCTTTAAGGAAACATCCAGGCTGCAGTTCCTCAGGTTGACCACAAGGGGGGAGGGTAATGTTCTCGTTATTTTTCTAGTTATACTAGAGTATACAGTATTCAGCAATACACAATAAAAAACAGGTTATGGGGTTAAACAAAAACAAGCAAACCAAAAAAAAAAAAAAAACTGCTTTACAAACATTTAGCATGTAGTTGCTTGATTTGACCATTAGAGGGCAGCATGATTCTAAAGATTGTACCATCCCTGTACTTTTATTCCTTTTATACTGCTGTACTGTATATTTAGCGATACATAACAAAAAAAAATATATCAAGAGCGAATAAACAGAACGGTTGTTTGGATCAAAAAAGCATTAAAAAAACTCTCAGATCGTTCAGTGTCTCATTTTGACCATTAGAGGGCAGCGTGTTTCTAGATGTTTCTAACCTGTGTCCCGCAAGAAACAACAGGAATACGGAGGAGACTGGAGGTAACAGGAGTAAACACACTCACACATGCACAAAATAACGAAACAAATAAAAATAAAAATGAACAAAAATAACGCCGGCTTCAGAAACCGTTAACATGCAGTACCTCATTCTGACCAAAAGAGGGCAAACACTTTGATCTTCCGATTCATTTTATAAACTGTACCAAAAAAAAAAAAGCATTTGAAGAATTAATAAGCCAAGAGGTAATGAGTTAAACTACAACAAAAATGAATAATGAGAAGAAAAAAAAACTTTTATAACCAATATAAAACAAAAATCAACGAAAAAAAACTCCTGCTGTAGAAATCTTTGACCACAAGAGGGCATTGTTTTTCTTTTTTGTTCCGTTTTCTCTGAAGATTTTAATATCTGCAGAAAACAAAGGGCCAGAAATGCAACCAGTCAGCCAACATGCATGCGAGAAGATTTTTAGATTTCTTTTTTAGAAGATTAGCAATTCTATCATTCTTCTCTTTACTTTAGTTTTAAAGCAGCGGTATGTAATTTTAATTTATGTCCAGCCCTCGACTGACATACGTCATCCCTTACTACAGCTGTCTAAACCTCCTTAAAAAAAAATAAAATAAATACATTTAACGCTTTGTTTTGTGGGAGGGAAAGAAAGAAAAAAAAATCAGGGCCAGAAAAGACATGCATGTAAATAAACTGAAATCAAGAAAGTTGAAGAAAAAAATATGACGATATAATGCTGTAAAAAAAAAGTAAAGGTAAATATTTATTGCAAAAAAAAAGGCATTTTTAAAAACATGGGCACAGCTTTAAATTTTAAATGACGCTTTAACTTTTCCCAGCTGCCAGGTAAACAAAACGTGAGTGTGTGTGTTTATGTGTGCATAAGAGAAAGAGATCCACAATGTTCACGGTTCTATTCCTCACAGTACCTATATTACATTATTACTGACTACAACAGAGAACCGGAGACGTGACGTGACACAGAGCCTCCAGGGAAGTGGGACGTTCTGCAGGAATACTGACACCGTACTGAGGACGCTCTGACGAAGCGAGGTCAGAGTCACAACATGAGCAAAACTGATTCCAGAAAGCATTAGTCTGTTATTCTGGATAAGCAGCAGTGTGTGTGCGTGTGTGTGTGTGTGGATGCTATCGGGATTAGTTACTCATCAGGATATAATACACACTCGCTCTGGAAAGCTGTGATCGTTTCACCAGGTTAGGTGATGATATCATTTTTTTTTATGTCACCTCGTGGATCTGCTCATCTTGGGCGAACTTTCACGCAACCCTACACGCAGTCGACGGCGGCGTCGGTTTCCTCGCGCTCCTCCTCCCACATCTCGAACCTCATCTCCTCGTCCTCCATGGACGCCTGGAGGTTGTGCTCACCGAGGTTGGTGCCCGCCAGCCTCTCGTGGGCTTCCTCGGCACCCGGTTCTCCTTGGTGCGTGCTGACGAGGTGCTTCCTGAGGCTGGCGGCGTCCTGGAACGAGCGCTGGCACAGGGGGCATCGGCACGGCCGCTCACCGGTGTGGATGCGCTGGTGGTGCTTGAGGTGCTGCAGACGGCTGAGGCGCTTCCCGCACACGCTGCAGGCGTACGGCTTCTCGCCCGTGTGCGTGCGCCCGTGCTTGCGCAGGCCATCCAGGTGGCGGAAACGGGCGCCGCACTCACTGCAGGCGTACGGCTTCTCGCCCGTGTGGATGCGCAGATGCGTCTTAAGAGCGCCGGATTCACGGAACCGCCGTCCGCACACGCTGCACGGGTACGGCTTCTCTCCGGTGTGGATGCGCAGGTGCTTCTTGAGGCTCGAGAGCAGCCGGAACGTCTTGCCGCACTCCAGGCACAGGTGCGGTCGCTCTCCGGCCACCTCGCCCATCAGCTCCGAGGGCGGGTGCCGCCTCCGCCGGCCGTCGGGCGAGGAGTCGCTCGTACCGGGACTCTGCCTGGAGGATGCCGCGGTCACGGCTCTAGAAGCGCCTCGGAGACCGGACGGCCCCTGTGAGGGTGTCCCAGCGGAGGAAGAAGACGGACCATTATGCGAGCCGGTAGACGGAGTGTGTTTAGCAGCATTTCTCCGGGAACGTGGACCGCTCGTCTCCTCCACCACGTGGGCGTAACCTTGATCGCACTCGCCCTGGCCACCGTGATCGCTGTCTCCTCGGACACGCACTGGCCCGGGCGTGGGACCCTGTTCCTCTTTCACGCCGTAGGGGGAGTGTGAGGGAGGGTGAGACAGCCGTCGATCACTCATCTCGCCTGCAAAAGGAAAAAACCCCAAAAATGTTACTTTAACCTTCGCCAAGTTTTTAGTCATACAGTGTGAAACCGTAACGAGCGAGATCTCTCACCTGCTCTGTTGACGTCGTGGCACATGCCGCCAGAGTGAACCGCCATGGGGTCGTAGTAGCTGTTGGTGACGGTACCATCGGCCTGGATGGACAGGTGACAGCTTTTGAACTCATCTCTGGCCTCGAAGCCGTGGATGGCGTCCCCGAGCGCTCCGCTCAGCTCCGCCTCACTGTTTGCGAAGCACCTGGGGTCGGCATCGTCTCCAGCCCCGCGGTGCGTCAGGCGAGCCGCGTTTGCGCCCGGCGCCTGGCTGCTGTAACTGTGCTGCCCCGCCATGGGAGGAGGAAGAGGAGGGGGATGGGTGTTGAACGGCCCCTGCAGCTGGTCGATCAGCTTCTGAGCGCTGCACAGGCACTCCTGCAGCGTCTTCAGCTCGCGCTCAGAGGTGTCCAGGCGCGCCTTCAGCCTCTCGTTCTCGCGCTCTTTGGACAGCAGCTCGTCCTCGGTTTCTGACATCACGGCCGCGATCTCACCCAGCAGCGTCTCCACGGCGGAGGACAGGGCGGACCTGGTGGTGGACAGATCCATGCATCGTCAGGGTTGTAACTGAACATGGCATGTTCACCAAACTCACCAAACTCAAATATATTACACTGTGGATGGGAAATTTTGTTATAAAAAACGAATTAGGGGAGAAAATTGGAAAAAAAA
>JAQQZS010000017.1:18237411-18252349 GCA_030068045.1 Platyallabes tihoni | reverse complement strand
AGTTAAAATTTGAAAGGCATGTTTTTGTATATTTACTATGTTGTATCTTTTGTTAAATGCTAATAAATATAATTGGGAAAAAAAAGACATATTACCTACACTTCAGCAGCTGGAAACCAGGCAAGAATGGGATCAAATTCCAAAACCAAAACTCCGGAAACCCATAACCTCAATGCCCAGGCGTCTTCAAACTGTTTTGAAATGAAGCGGAGATGCTAAACCATGGTAAACATGCCTCTTTTTTTGAGACATGGTGTGTTTTTTTAGCCAGTGGTGTATTTATATATTTATATAAATATACAGACTGAGCCAAAAAAAAAATTATACACACTTCAGGAAAAAAATAATAGTATGATGTATATTATATTAATATAATATGAATAATATTATCATATATATCAGTGTATAATGTATAGCAATACATTTATATTTAAATATTTATACAAGTTTTTCATTTTTTTGAAATGTGCATACATTCTTTTGTCTGACTCTATATATAAAGCTGTGATTTGCGACGCCTGTGACCAGAAAGCAACATTCAAAAGCACTTTGGTATCATCTATTAAAGCATTCGATTTTGTAATAATTCTCTGGAAAAAAAAAATCATAAATCTTTATTTATGTTTACTTCATTGATAATCTTGACTTATTTTGTGCCTTTTGTTATTTGTAATAGCCTTTGAGGGAAGTTTTAAACAAAGGATTCTGTGTATCATGTCTCATCATTTATCATTTTTTTTTTGCAATACATATATAATTCAAAATTACTGATGTATGGAACAGAAAAACAGAAAACAAACTGATTGTAATGTCTACCAGTTCATGGTCAGTTATAAACAGCAGTCGTGCTCTTTCTGGATCTGAACTCTTTTTTGACAAACGTTAGGTCACTGGCTCCAACCACGACTCCAAAGTCTTGTGGAACTGTATATTTATTTAATCTAGTTGACGGGAAATGTGTGTTTTTGGACAAAAAACTGGACAAAATCCTGTGTTTATCTCTGTCCAACTTATCAGTCTCGATAAAATCACACTTACTGAAAACTGCTTTAAAGCTGTGTTGTAATAGTTGGCCATGAAACCTGTAAATAATTCAGTCGGTTCGGGGAAAAGGAAAGGAATAAATACTGAGATCTTTGCAAATAAAAAACTACATACATTACAGTAACATGCAGCTATAGTTTGTCCACGCACTACGAGGAAGACATGGTCATTAGGCTGAAATGTAAAATATCCCACCTTTGTGTATACGATTCCACTTGATGACCACAAAGATGGTCTTGGACTGGGTTAATGCAGGCAGTTTTTATGTGATGGCTTTAGGACTGAAATTACCACGATGTACCTGAGCCTCCATCATGAGAGTGGACTTAATTTCAACCCAAATACTTCCTGTTATATAAGCAAACTTTCCAATTTATAGAACACACATATAACACTGACTGATTTATTGTCGCCCTACCTGATACCACCAGAATAAAGATGGGTTAACAGTATTTTTAAAGTATTTTAAACACAGTTGAAGTTGATGATGTTTTCTGCAAAAATCTAAAATGTTCATTATTTTATTACCAGAATGTAAGTATAATTTAATAACAAATAAATAAATGAAAAAATTCATTGGCTGTGTTTATGAAAACTTGTAGGCATTGCAGATGGAAAAATTATAACTGAGTGATCATTAAGTTACTGAAGCTAGAGAAGGAGGCCTGGATATACTGTAATGACATGACTTGACAAGATTTGACATTAATTAAACAAATGGCAAGCAGCATAGTTAGCATCTTTCACTCTGTAATTAAACTGGCAGTGGTAGCTCAGATCAGCGGTTCGATCCCCAGCTCCACCAGGTTGCCACTGTTGGGCCCTTGAGCGAGGCCCTTAACCCTGTCTGCTCCAGTGGCACTGTTTCATGGCTGACCCTACGCTCTGACCACAGTTACGCTGGGATATGTGAAGAAAGAATTTCACTGTGCTGTAATGACAAATAAAGGCTTAACTTTACAGTAGCTAGGGGCTACCATTGGTACACTGTATAATGCAAGTAGTCTATGCAGTTAAACATGTTCATACTGCAAGCATACAGCATATGTGGCTGTAACTAACCATATAAAATAATTGTGAAATATGTCACATTTTTAAGAACAGTTTTATTAAGAAAATCTGCGCTTAATTAGATCAACTTGGAGTCATCAAAACAAAACATGTGCATTTAACCATGCAATTGTCAGAAATATAATTTGATCTTTTCCATGACTTTCATCCTGGAGGAGGATTATAAGAATAGAATAAAAATCTACATAAACATTAGTAATGAAATATTTGAATTTAGTAGTACAATAGTTTGTAACACACACACACACACACACACACACACACACGCGATCAATTCAACCCATAAATTCACTATTATGGCATTTAAAAATCAATTTTTGTACGCAAGCATGTAGTTGAAGCCACAAAGTCTAATGAAAAAAACAAAAAACAAAGCCTCACCTCCTCTGAACTGAACAAAAAATTAAAAAATTACATAATTTGTGTATCTCTCGCTCTCACTTCACAGACATCATCATGAAGACCTGTGTGTTTGGACTGATTTGGGTCACTCTGCCAGCTAAAGCCCAGCCCCCCAATGTCATTAAGCGCTACCAAAACTTCCTGAATCAGCATATTTATGATGGCATGGCTGAGACAATGTGTAACAGTGAGATCGACAAAAGGGACATCACTGATGGCAACACCAACAACTGCAAAAAAGTGAACACCTTCATAAAGGCCAGTTCAAACCTGGTCAAGACAGTGTGTGGGACAGCCACGAATCTTTATACAAGCGGCCAGCCTTTCACTGTGGTCACCTGCACACTGCAGATTGGAGAAAGACGACCACGATGTGACTACAAAGGTCATCAGAGCACTAGATACATTACAATAGCATGTGATCAGGGTTGGCCCGTGAATTACCATGAAGAATTCCTTTAAATGAAATATAATTATGGCTGTTGGAATACACAGATTATGACTCTGAGGATTTGTTTGAAGTGTGATCCAAGTTAGCCACTACTTTTTTTTAGCCTGTGTCACGTTTGAAATCCATTTATAATTTAGTAAACATGTAGTGATACATTGTGTGGCTCATTGGACAGAATTCCATGTTTGGATGAAATTATATATAAGGTGTGAGGAGACAAACCCGCCTCCGTACTGAAAAAAAGTTTTTCCTCCCTCAAAAAAGAATTACAAAAGCAGCAAACCTTTCACCATGTCCACCTGCAACTATGAAGAGGAAAAACATGTGTACTTTGACGTTTCTTTTTGGAGGCGGTGCAAACTTGACTCCAAATTCCACTTGCATCTGCAAATACTAGACAGAATCCTATGAAAAACGGTTGTGTGTAGAAGCCCTATATATACACACACTCAAACACTGAGATTTCAGACACTCAGCTGAATCCAGGAAGAAAACGTTTTTTACAACTAGAGATTCCTACTCTTTAAGGTAATTAGATATTTATTTTATAAAGCCTTTCAATTCATGTTTAGCACTCTATATGCTATTAAAGGTCATCTATTATGGTAAGACAATACAGACATTATCCAAAATCATATCACCAGGACTCTTCCTAGAGCGGTCCACCTGACCAAACTGAGCGACTGGGTGAGAAGGGCCTTAGTTAGGGAGGTGATCCAGAGATCCCGATGGTCACTCTGAAAGAGCTCCAGTGTTTCTCTGTGGATAGAGGAGAACCTTCCAGAAAAACAATCTTTTCTGTAGCACTCCACCAATCAGGCCTGTATGGTAGAATGGCCTGATGGAAGCCACTCCTCAGTAAAAGGAATTTGCCAAAAGTCACCTGAAAGACTCTCAGACCTTCATTTTTGTTGAGCACATTTGGCACCAAGTACAGCCTCAAGTCATTTTTTATTATGATGCTACAAGATGGTTATTCTTCTGGAAGGTTCTCCTCTCTTCACAGAGAAATGCTGGAACTCTTTCAAACTGACCATTGGGTTCTTGGTCACCTCCCTGATTAAGGCCCTTCTCACCCAGTCGCTCACTATGGCCGGACATCCAGCTCTAGGAAGAGTCCTGGTGGTTCCTAACTTCTTCCATTTATGGACGATGGCAGCCACTGAGCTCATCTCGACCTTCAATGCTGCAGAAATTTTTCTGTACCCTTCCCCAGATCTGTTTTTTGATACAAACCTTTCTCAGTGGTCGACAGGCAATTATATAAAACCTTATATAGACAGATGTGTGTCTTTCAAAATCATGTCCGATCAACTGAATTTACTACAGGTGGACTCCAATCGCATTGTAGAATTGACGGCTGATCAGTGGAAACAGGATGCACCTGAGCTCAATTGTGAGTGTCATGGCAAAGGCTTCGAATTCTTATGTACATCAATTCTTTGTTTTTTTATTTGTAAAAAATTTGAAAAGATTTCAAACAAACTTCTTTCACGTTGTCATTATGGGGTATTGTTTGTAGAATTTAGAGGAAAATAATAAATTTAATCAATTTTGAAACAAAATGTGAAAAAAGAAGCGCTGTGAATACTTTCTGGATGCAGTATACTGTATACTGTAGTATATATTAGTTTTTAACATTAAGGGGTATGCTACTTGGGAAGGTTTCTGTGTCAAATTTCATTATTTTCCTACATCTGCATGTGGTTTATTCTTTTTATACCATAGAACTATGCCAACAATGCTCATTTTTTTTTTTTTTGCCTCATTCAAAAACAAGAAGATGGTGCTGTATAATCCATGGCTACTTATTCCAGAATATCTGCCCTGTTGTTTTCTTCCTGTTGCTTTCACTGACATGTACTAGGAGCTTTGTGTTTAAGTTCCATTTTTTTTACTCTCTCTCTCTGCTTGAGTTTTCATACTCTTATTAACATCTTTGGGTTACATGTAAAATATGCGCAAAAAGCAAATCCACAAAACACTCAAGAATTTAAAAAAAGTGTTCTAAAATGGTCTTTGTTCAGGTTTGATTTTGTCTTTCTCCAGAGTTTTCATCATGGAGATGTATCGGTTTGGCCTGGTCTTGGTGTTCGTGCTGTGGGTTGCACTGCCCTCTGAAGCCCAGCCACCTAACGTGATTGATCGCTACAGAAACTTCCTGAATCAGCATGTTTACAGTGGCATGACTGAGAGGACGTGTAACAGTGAGATCGACAAAAGGAGAATCACTAATGGCAACACCAACAACTGCAAAAAAGTGAACACCTTCATAAAGGCCAATTCGAACCTGATCAAGGCCGTGTGTGGGCCAGGCAAGCGTTCTTATACAAGTGGCCAGCCTTTCACTGTGGTCACCTGCACATTACAGAGTGGAGAAAGACGGCCAGACTGTTACTACGGCAAGAAAGGTCATGAGAGCACTCGATATATTACAATAGCATGTGAACAGGGTTGGCCTGTGCATTACCAGGAAGACCAGGTTGTTGTGGGCTGAAATGTTATGTTTAGTGGTGCTTTTAATAAGTACTTATCAAGTGATATTTACAGCTAAACTAAAGTTTAATCATCCTGAAATACCCTGATTAATTTGAATATCTACTTCTTGTGAATCTTTTTCTGTATTAATGGCCTTATACATTTTCCAGATGTTAAATCACAATAAGTTTCATAATGAACTATAAAACATTGTGTTAATACAACTTTTATATTGTATTATTGGATAAATAAGATATGCGGTATATATCTCATCTCAATGCATTTAGGTTTTTTTTTTGAGTTAGATCATGCAAAATCTACTTTTCATCAATAAAACAATAAAGAAACGCAGTTTTTTTTTGGTCAAAACAAGCAACACAGCATGTAATGGACACATTGTTTTATTGCAATTGTGTTGGTTTTCAGTGTGTCGACAATTAATTAACAATACACAATAAACTGAATATTAAAGTGCAGGACAAAACACCAAAACAAAACAGCTAGTGAAAGCATGGGCTTTTTTTGATCTGCCAGAATACAGTAACTGTTCATCGTATTTCAGAAACTAATGCTTGATATTTTTAACAAGTGCTAGATAATTTTAGTTGTGATGCAAACCTACCAAGACATGGCCATCCACCTACTGTAAACTGACAGGTAAGAAGAGCATTAATTAGAGAAACAACAAGAGACCCATGGTACCTCTGGAGGAGCTGCAGAGATCCACAGTTCACGTGGAAGAATCTGTCCACAGGACAACTATTAGTCATGCACTCCCCAAATCTGGCCTTTATGTAAGAGTGGCTCACCTTGTTTATCTGAATTGCAGTGCACCTTGGCAGCTGGTACTGACCATCGACTGCCACTCCTATTCAGCTCCACCCATCTCTAATTAACCTGCCTCTCCACTCAACTTCCACAGCCACAGTTCTGTCTTTAGCAGATTCTCTCATCTTGTCATGTTCAAACTCTTCAGCCTTCATTCTGTTCCTGAATCTGCTTATGCCTGTTCTGGACATGCTCCCAGCCTGCATCTAGTCAGTGGCGCTGTAAATCGATGTGTTCCTCTGAGCTAAATTTCCTGTGAAGTGAAGTTTGGACTCTTCTCTAAATATATGTCCACCACGTATCACACTATTTTGCCTGTTTGGTGACATTCTGCCTCAGCCACTAATATAACTGTTTACCTTCTCACCGGCCATTGTTTGATTTGTGGATTAGCCTCACCAGCCTCACCCTTTTCTTATCCAGCACCATCTGTATGCAAGAAAACTTCTCCTTCACATCCCGCACTTGCTTAAATATTCCTGCATTTTCAATACACCTTTAAAATCGCTAACCCGGTGTCGTTGCATTTGGGTCCTTTCCCAAACAAGATTGTCATTAATGATGAATATTTTTCTAGTGCACCTGAAGGATGACCTGGATGAATACAATGCGATAACACTTTATCGAATTACAGTCACACACATCTCTCACACCTTGTCATTAACCTCTCTCTCTCTCTCTCTCTCTCTCTCTCTCTCTCTCTCTATATATAAGGTTACAGTTGTGATCTGCTAAACATCTGAACTGATAATAAATGATCTTAAAATCTTTGATTGGTGTTGTATAGACAAGTTACTACACCAAGCTCTTACATCATATAGAAAAATACTCAGATTGACAGAACCATAGAAAGACTTAGTTTTTTTTAATTTGATTCTGAAATTTGATTACCTCCACTAAATAATCTTATTTCCAGGGGAAAATTAATGCACCACAGCCTGTGATTGACAAATCATGTAAAATAGGATCCTATATATTTAATAAATAATACACTAGAATAATTCTTTAAATGATTTTTAAAAAATGTAAATCCGGATTCGCTGGAAGTGTGACCAAGTTAGCAAAGACTTTCTTCTTAATATCGATTACTAAGTAAATATTTGCCGTAATTAGTAGGCTTGGTAAACACAAGCCAGTGTTCTCTTAGTTTTATTATCCGCCTTGATAAGGAAAATTCTCACAGTTCCTGGTTTAATTTCCGCATGAAATGGTTCATAAGGCGCGAGGAGAGAAGTGTTTAGGAAAGATTTCTGTAAATAAAAAAGTACAAAGTGGTCAGAAGGTACTATTTCATCTTTAAGGTAAATATCATTATTTAATTCTTGCTCACTGATAACTTTTTTCACTTTAATATTTAAACGTTACATGAAATGCATTTCTTTCATTTGAATATAATTTAAATGTTTAAAAAGCAAACAAATGCCACGTTTTTCATGCAATTTTGCCTGTGATAAGTGATTCAAATAATATGTACAAATGAAACAGTGGTAGATTACATGTTTAAACTTTCCCTTTTGATGATCCAACTCCTCCAGGGATACCTGGAGGAAAGCCACCAAGTGAAATGCGACAACAAGAACTAATCTTTTTTCACAGCATTTCACAGTCACAACATTAAAAGAAACTATAAAGAAAATGTTATTTTCTTTAGCTTGTTGTGCATGGTTAAATTTAAATGTACAACGTTTTCTGTGGGTTCCACTCCTGTCTGCCAAGAACAAAACAGCTACACTCGAGAACTGTACAGCACACTTGGGCACAGATCAGATCAGATATGGAACTGTACCTGAGCACAAAAGTTGATTGTTGTTTAGATGTGATGCCATCAGTGCTGTTGGGTTCCTCCAAAATCTCATCCTTGAGTTGCATCCTCTGACCTATACAGCCATAGTTGATGAAGTAAGAAGGCATGCGAGATCCTTGCTCTTATATATATTTTTTTCAAAATGTCAATAATATTAGGCATAATGCAAAGCTTAATGTCCTTGTGCTCTTCTTCTTTTGCATTTAATGAAGGATTATAACCCAAGTTGCATAGCCCCACCTGCTGTCTGGGGACAGTAAATATGCAAATGTACCTGAGTACGGAGAACAAAAATAAAGTGATTGATGGTTGGAAGCGGGGAGCAATGGCGCCAATCAATATAGAAGTGTGACCTTAGTTAGCCAAGAATTTCTGAGCCCTTGCCAATATTACAGAATAAATATTTGCTGTAATTAGAAGGCTTGCTGTTTTATTATCAGCCTTGATAAAGAACATACAGTACACACAGTTGGTGGTGTAATTGCTGCATGTAATGGTATATAAGGTGTGAGGAGAGACAAGTGTTTTAGGGGAAATTGCTATAAATACAACGTTAGAACGTGGTGAGAAGATACTATTTCATCTTTGAGGTAAATATTATTATTTAATATTCTTTCATATGATAATAATTTTAATGTTTTAACAAAACAATAATGGTAAAGAAAAGTACACATGCCAGGAAATGCCTATTTTTTCCTTAAATTTTGACTGTGATAAGATACATGCTAATGTCAAGCACATGAGGGTGCATGGGTTACTGCTACTGATTAGATTTTTTAAATTGATTGAGTGTTAGAAGCGGGTTAACTATGTTAAATATATCACGTATACTAATTACACCTACTCCTTGTCTGGATGCCAGTAGTTGATAATAATACTGTATAGTATAAACTGTATTCATGAAAATGTTTACCACAGCCTCTTAAGAATTCTTGATTCCTGATTATGATTGGTCGGTTTTCTACAACAGCCGCTCTGACAGTAAAGCAGCTGCAACTCACAGGTTTAAATTAATGTGTTATTGTCTCTTAGGTAACACAATATACAGGATCGTCATAATAAAGTAACTGTACAGTAGGTAGTAAACCAGAATAATGGTTTTACCGCCACGTCTCACGGCGGCAGTATTTGGGTTTGTGCGCTTGCTGGCTTTTACTGCTGAGTGGCGCTATATAACTATAGACTGACACCTCAGGCCTTGGTTCATTCTCTCAAGGATAATTAATAACCGGTAGAGGTTTTAAGCTGTACACACATGCATTCTTGCTTAAACAACTCTTACAACTACACTTGTGACACAATAACAGTAATATTTCGAACATTTTGCAGGCTGCCATTTGGAGAAACCAGTGAACAAAGAATAAACCAGTTGTTGGGTTAAAATAATACAACAAGGTGTTAATTTGTAAATGACTCACCACATCTCATTTGACCCAACATGAGCAACACAACAATGTGTTTAAAGCACCCGAAATAAGCCAACAATGTGCTTAAAAAAAACAACACAGCATTTTTAGAGAGGTTTCATGATGATGATAATTTAGAGTTTTTTTTGAGTGATTCTAATGTTTTATTTAGTTTTATTTTATTTTGTTTCATATTGTTCATATAAAGTTTGATGTCTTTGAATGTATTTTTTAAAATAAAAATAAACAGATACAAACAGAGATAGGCTATATAACAGTTTATTCTTTGTACAAATAAAATTATCAGCTAGTGAACTTGATCGTCTGTCTAAACAACATTTAACCAATGATTTTTTTAAACTCATTATTGTACAGTAAATATCAATAGCTCTGATTCAGATTTTTCATGTTTGTTGTTTAAAGTACTTAGATGTGGAAATTACCGTCAAAGTAGTATTTCTTCGATAGCGCATATTATGACTTTTTTTATGACTTAATGTAAAAATGTCACTTTGCGCCACCTGGCTGTCATTTCACAAATGCCTGTAAAATGCAACTGATTTATTTATTCCCGTTGACTACCTATTGTACAGGAGATGCTTATTTACAGTAACATAAACATTGCTTTCTGACATATAAGCTGTCTTTAAATTTGAGATTAAAGCAAATAAACAACAAACCAATCCTCTGAAGAGGAGGAGACATGGGAGATATGACATTTACTTATACTTTTGCTCAAAATTCTGAAATATAAACATACACATTTAGTTTCATTTGTTTTATAGTGTCTCTCTCTCCACAGACATCATCACCATCATCATGGAGATCCGTGTGTTCGGCCTGGTTTTGCTGTTGGTGTTGAGCGCCGCTCTGCCTGCTGATGCTCAGAGCTGGGGAGCATTTAAAAAGAAGCATATTTACCTGAACATGCCTGAGAATAGGTGTACCAGCACGATTGAAGAAAGGAAAATCAATCCTGGTGGTGTCTGCAAAACCGTCAACAGTTTCATACGGGATGCCACAGATGATCAAGTCATTAATGTGTGCCGGGGAGCTGGTCGCCCTCTGGGTGGGAATCTTTATGAAAGCCACCGGCGTTTCAGGGTGGTCACTTGCACAAGGAAAGGAAGTGACCCGTGTAGATATGACGGGCGTCAGAACATTCGTTTCATTACAGTAGCATGTGAGGGGGGTGTCCCTGTGCATTATGAGAAAGAAAGATCTGGTTAATTACATTAAATAAGGCTAAATGAGTTCTTAAATCCAAAGCAATCTTTAAAAAATACTTATAATGTACTGATTGATCAATGTCTTAGGTGATTGGACAAATGCTTTGATGATTATATGGCCTTCAAAATCAATATTTTCATTAAAGCTGTTAAGCATTACAAAGACAATTTTTCATGATGTTTGATTTGTTCTCCAGATTTACATTACTGAAACATGCTGAAGCTTGCCAGGATAATACCTCAATATCATACAGTATATGTTAATGTGATTTCTATGTTTTAAATGTTGTCAAATTTATTTAATCCCTCTATTGGTTTATTAAAAAAGTAGTTTTTTTTCTCTTATACTTATGAGATGCAAACCTGCATTGACATTATGTCCAACTACATATACTTCAATATGGAGTCTGTCCCCCTTTTAAATTTATGGTGTTGGACGAGAAGGCCTGGTCTCAATCTCCATTCCAGTTCATCCCAAAGGAGCGCAATGGGGTTGAGGTCGGAGCTCTGTGTTCAGGCTGGTCGAGTTCTTACACACCGAACTCATCAAACCATATCATTATAATCCTTGCTTTGTGCAATGGAGAACAGTAAAGTTGGAATAGAAAAAGGGCATAGCATTGTCCAAGATCTCTTGGTATGCTGAAGCATTAAGATTAGCATTAAGCCCTTCAATGGGGATAAGGGACCTGATAGTTTTCCCATGGTGTCTTTTGTTCTTTAGTCATGAAGTAAAGGAGCTTCATCAAACATCAAACATCAGCATTTTGGTAGAAATATGATTTTTTTGGCTATCTTGCATAACCAAGCAGTTAGTGTCAGGTTAACTGATTTGACCAAGTTGTTTAGCAATCACAATGTTTCTTTAGTCATTGCTCAGATTTGTACGCCTCCCATCTTTTGTTCTTCCCACACATCAATTTTGAAAACTGACTGATTACTTGCTACCTAATACAGCACATCTCTCCAGTGCTATAAACTGGGGTTGCTTCAGTTGCTCAGGTCTAGACTCAGCAACGTTATGTGGCAATAAAATGAGTCAGCTGACCTGAACGTACTGAATGACCAGGTTTTCACATCTAAGACGTTTGTCTCCCCTGATGCCATGGCATCATTAATACAAGAATTACATAAACTACAAACTACAAAAATTCGTGCAGTGGAGGGACATGCAGTACATTTTGTGACATGGCATAAGACTATCAAAACAATGATAAACACACAATGTAATCAAACCTAAAGGTGGTTCAATTAAATATTAGAGTGTTTTCATTTTTGTTCAGTCTGTGTAAATATACAACATCTCATGTGACCCAAAACATAGATTTTTTGCATCCTGTACAAAATCTTAAAGGGAAAAAAGTCATCATTTTTTTGCGCAGGTTTTGTGTAATCTGATCAGTTTGTTTGTGTCTTTCTTTAATCATGGAGTCATCAGGTGTGTTGTGGCCTGATTTTTGTTGTTTGTGTTTTGCCTTGCTGCCAAATATCACTGAATCGACATGTTGAAATGTGTATCTGTGAGATCTACAAGGGGGACATCGATGATGGTGTCAAAAACACCTTCACAAAAGACCAATTCTACACTGATCAGCCACCAGACCTTTACTGTGGTCACTTTACAAACACATTTGAGAAAAATGGTCACATTGTGATTACAACAATAAGGTCATACAGGCTGATCAGCCATAACATTAAATTCACTAACAGGTAAAGTGGTGACATGAATAACATTGAATATATCATCAGCTCTCAAAGTTGGTGTGTTGGACAAAGGAAAAATGGGCAAGTGCAAGGATCTAAGTGACTTTTACATGGGCCAAATAGTGATGGCTATTTGACTGGGTTAGAGCATCTCCAAAGTATCAGGTCTTGTAGGGGTGTTCCCTTTATGCCAAAACCAGCAAAAGTAGTCCAAGGAAGGACAACTGTGTTCCACGACAGTCATAGGTGGCCAAGTCTCAATGATGCACATGGATGGTAAAGGTCTGGTCTGATACTAGAGATTTAACCCAATTTAACCCAAATTGCTAAAAAAGTTAATGCTGGCTAATACAGAAATGCCTGTGAAAGACCCTGCTGAAGGTGTAAAACCCACATGGTGGTTTTACATTGTGCTGAGTAACATGATTTAAAGCTGCAGCGTTTGCATCATCCTTAATAATCATGTGACAGACACATGCATATATACACACACACACCCATCCTCTGAATAGTATTTTACCTCCAGCTTCTGGTTCATTTCTTATTCTTGCAAAATTTTATCATTTAACTCTGATACTTTCGGGATCGTTGTCTTTGACTCAGCCTCATCAATTTCTTCTTTCTGGTAAGACTATTTGTCTTTTGCTCCTATACCACCACATTTTATAGGAAAAAAAACACTAATTTATCTTTAAGAATAAAAAAATTAATTAATGGAAATTATTCCATTAATTATTAAATAGTCTATAAACATGTCCTTTGTAATTTAAACACTATGCGAGGTCATGAAAAAATTCAGCATCTGTGCACTATCATGTGGTCGGACAAGATTTTATTCTAGACTGAACAAGTTTCAGGGTGTGTTTTAGTCTTTTTAGAAAATAAAAAGCAGATTATAAAACTGCACAAAATTGAAATCGACACAAACTCAGGAGCTCAATTTGGAAGCATATATTTGTGTCTTAAACCCTAAAAGTCAATCTAAATGTCAGAACAACCTGACCATATTGAAGAACACTCGAATATATGATTTCCACTAGATCATTATTGCATTATGTTTATAATAATAATAATAATAATTATTGCATAGCTTATTTTTCATCTTACATTCGGTGTGTCTCTCTCCAAAGGCATCATCATCATGGAGATGTGTTGGTTTGGTCTGGTTTTTCTGTTGGTGTTGTGTGCCACATTGCCAGCTGAAGCCCAGCCCCCTAACGTGATGGCTCGTTACCAAAGATTCATGAATCGACACATTTTCCAAGGCATGACCAAGCCAAACTGTACCCTAGAAATGTACAAGAGAGGAATCACTGATGGGAACACCACCAAGTGCAAAAAAGTGAACAGCTTCATACTGTCTACAACAGACCAGGTCCAGGCCGTGTGTGGGAAAGACACAGGAGTTTACACAAGCATGCAGCTCTTTCCTGTGGTCACTTGCAAACTACATGGTGGACTAACACAGCCGGACTGTGACTACGGCAACAAAGCTCGAAACATCACTCGATACATTACAATAGGATGTGAGCAGGGTTGGCCTGTGAATTACAAAGAGAACCTGAGTGTTATAGGATGAAACTTCAAATGATCAGATGATCAGATATTAACCAACCAATTAAATCTGTACCTGTTTGATCAGATTTTTATATTCATCGTTCAGATTTTTTTCTATTTCTTTTAATTACACATATATATGTTCATATTCATATATAGTATATTGTAGTTCAGCTCTGTAACACATCAGGTTAACGCAACTTTCAATCAGCACCTGAAATAAAAAATGTGGAGTTTAATATGTTTAATCTTCTTAACTTTTTTACGATCAGTATGGTTAATATTTAACGTCTATTATAAAGCCATGTGTGATTGAAGTGTAACCTATGATATATAGAAAATCATACGCTGTAAGAACTGTACAAGAAAAATCTGTGTTTATTGGTACTGTATATCTACAGATTATTTATTCAGTCGCACAGAACAAAATCTGTTAAATGTATCATCTTTATAGATTGTGCTTCGCTTGCCTTCAAAATATTAGTTATCTTCATTAAATCAATAAAGCATATAAACAAAAACATTTCGTAGTCATTTGATTTGTTTCCTTTGAAGATTTCTGGACACTGAACCTCATCACATAGCAGTGGATATTGCTGAAGAAACATTTGTAATGTGAAGATAGTCCATCGTTACGCCAACATAATTCTGTATACATGTCTATTTTTCATGGAAAAAAGAGGGCGACATTTAAAACATAATGTCTGCAAATAAGCTAGAATTTTTTTCCCGTCTAGTTTATTTAGGAATCAACTCGACTGACTCCAGGAAAGAAAAGCTCTTCTGTAATTGTGCAGAAGATATGTGAGATCTCTTTTTTCTATAATAAATATTGGTTTATCAATAGAGTATGTGAGTTAGTTAATCATTAAAAATGATTAATGTTAGTGTTGCCCTGCGATGGATTGGCACCCTGTCCAGGGTGTACCCTGCCTTGTGCCCGAAAGCCTCCTGGGATAGGCTC
>JAQQZS010000017.1:18143408-18157278 GCA_030068045.1 Platyallabes tihoni | reverse complement strand
GGGGAGACAAAATGCCGACTCAGTAATCCGGGGAGCTGGATCTTACTCCCCGAGGCTGTGGTGTCCCAGATGTTATACAAATATATCACAGATTGTTGGTATAATCCTGATATACAGTATTACACAATTCCACCAAAGGAAAAAAGAAATCTTGTAAACGTATGATTTATCTTCATGATCATTGATTTATCTTCATCTTATTGATGTCATTAAATTAATAAAGCATAGAAAAAAAAAACATTCTCTTCTGTTTCATTTAAATTTTTATATTTGTAAATACACAGCAAGTAAATGTCTTCAATTAGTCAATATCATCAATCTTCCTTTTTGTGAGCAAAATACAGTATGTTTCTCCGCTTCCCACACCAGTGAGACACAGCCTGCAATGAACATGTGAATTAAAATTCTTACACCTATATCGCTTATGTTTGAGTCATATTATACAAACATTTTACAAGTTGCCAGCCAGGTTACAAACTTATAACTAGTAAATATAAATAGTGAAGAGATGTGTGGCCAAAACTAACATTTTACTGCTAGCTATCATGTTCACTAACAGAAAAAAACATGAACATCACCACTTCTATTGTTACTTATTGCAGAAATGACAATTTCAAAATTGCAACTAAAAAAAAAAAATTACAAAATTGCATAACTACTGCTCAAAGTCAGATAATCTCTCAGTTTATTTATTATTTATTTGTTTTATTTTAACAGTTGTTAACATGCATCTTTGAATAGTAAAAACTCTTCACACAATTTCCATAACAGCATTCTAGGTGTAACTAGAACCGTTTAAACATTTTGCATTACTTTGACACAAACTGCATTTAGTGCCAGCATGTTTCAAAGTGTTTTTTCTTTCGTTTCTCACTCACACATACAGTACACATTATTGGAAACCTTATGCATCGGCAGCACTTTTTGCATACATCCTGTTTTTTGAAACTATTAAACATTGAGTTTTAAATATTGAGAAAACAATGTCTTCAAAAGTCAAATATTTGCTACAGATTTTTTTTTTTAATTATAATGATATTGTAATATAATCAGTAAGGGATTGTTTTATGCAGAGCACTATTATAACATGATTTCGTAAAGATATGATTGAGAAATCAACTTAATTCAGCTTGTAAGATGTAAATACTTATTACATACAGTTAGTTTTTTTTCATAACAGTATTTATTATTGTTTAATTTTGCACAATAGAGGCATTCAATGTGCTGTGCCGTATGTTTTATTCATAATTGCACAAAGCTGTTACAGTCAAAAGTAGTAAAAGCATAGTCAATTCAATTTATAATTAATTTTAAATTTCAGTTTAATTTTCAGGTTTAGTGGTTAGCATTGTCGCCTTGCACCACCAGGATCTGGGTTTGATTCGTGGCCAGGCTCGCCGTACTTCGTGGGTTTCCTACCAAAGACATGTAGGTTAATTGATGTTCCCAAATTGCCTGTAGTGTGTAAGTCAGTTTAATTTTCAAATTGAGTTAACTTAAATATGTAAGTAAGTAAACTTAGTTTAAGTGCACTTTATAAAATGCCAAGTTTGATGAACTTAATTTAAGTACAGTCTACATGAGCACCTAGTTAAGTGAACTTAAATATACAAGTTTTGGAAAATGTATTACTCAATTCAACTGAGGGAAGGAGTTTACTCAACAGGTTAAGTTCATTGAACTCATTAGGGTTTCCCTGCATAATGCATAACTATTACACAAGCCTTCTTCAACTGATCACCCAGTTGAAGATGTGTTCCCTGTTGAGTCTGGATCCTCTCAAAGTTTCCTCCTATTACCATCTCAGGGAGTTTTTCCTTGCCACTGTCACCCTCAGCTTGCTCATCAGGGACGATCTGACCATTTTGATTCATACGCATTCACATGCCATACAAACTTAAATAATTCTTATGATTATGTAAAGCTGCTTTGACAATTGTTAAAAGCGCTATACAAACTGGTTGCCAATGCTAATAAACGCAATATTTTGACTTTAAGGGACAACCAGTTTTTTATCTGTCAGTCAGTTGTGTAAATTTTTTCTGAGACAAAGATGAATTCCTATCAGGGGCAGATTGTGATGATTGTATATTTATCCAAGTATTGGGACTTGGACCCTCAACCTTCTGAGCCATCAAGTAAACTAACTAGAAAATAAATGCCAAAAGTACAATTCAATATATTTTAGAATGTCGCAAAGAAAACTCCCCGAGATGGCAATAGAAACCAGACTCAAAGGGAACCCATTCTCGTTTAGTTGATATCAGATAGACATAGACATACAAAAGCAAAGATAGCAGACATACTGTATAAAAGGAAAGATATTTAAGAAAATATAAAGTAAGTGTGTGTTGTTGGGTACAAAACTGCTTGAAATTTCAGTCCTAAACAACTGAGTAACTGCAGTCACAAGCCATCTGAGAAAAGCTGCTTGCATCAGCAGGATCCAAGATCATCTTCATGGAAGAAACAGCCTGTGTGTGTGTGTGTGTGTGTGTGTGTGTGAGTGTGTGAGTGAGTGAGAGAAAGAACACACAATCTGCTAAAAGAGTAACAGTGGTTTGGAAGAGCTGAGTGAATTATTTTAAAATAGCAGCAATTGCAATATGCTTAACTGTCATAAGATGGACATTTATATACTTACACACACTCAGGCTCTTCAATGGGAGTGTAGTTTTAGCTCCTCGCTTACTTTTATTGTTTTTATAGTTTTTCATTTATCACATTTTTTTCTTTTATTTAATTCTTTGGAAACTGTCACTCTTAGCAATTTTCAATTGCCTTTGATATTCCTTTCATGTTATTCTCTGAATTATTGTACAATGCCTCATCATTTCGTTATCTTCAATCCTCTCCTGCTGGTAAGGTTATTAATTTTTTGCTCCTTAACACACATTTAAAAGGAGGAAATGTTGATTTATCTTTAAGTAATAAGATATAAATTGTCTAAAAAGGAAAAGATTATTACAGTAACTAGTACATAAGTGTTCCTGGTAATTTGATCATGGATAAAGTGTTCAGCATTTGAGCACTTGAGTAAATCTATTAATCTGATACTAAATAAGTAGCAAATTTATAAAAATTTTATTTTGTCTTAAAAATCACATAGTAATTTTAATTACCAACAAGTTTATATAAATATAAATTTACAGAGGATCAGGAGCTCAAGTTCGAAGCTTCACACCATAAACATAAAACTTAATTATTATTATTATTATTATTAGTAGTAGTAGTAGTAGTAGTAGTAATAATAGTATGTATTATGTTAATTAGATAAAATAAGCACATTACAGGTAGAATTTGTGAAAAATTTTATGGGTTAATTTTAGATATTAAGTGGGGAACAATTAATTAATGTAATATTCTGTAAAAAAAAAAAATATATATATATATATATATATATATATAAAAAACAGTGCTACCAGTCACTTGGTTTTCTATAGAAAACCATGAAGAACTTTTAGGCACCACTGGAGCATGTTTAAAACTTTTCTTTGTGCCTCTGTCCAGAGTCTTCATCATGGAAATGTGTCAGTTTGGCCTGGTTTTGCTGTCGGTGTTGTGCATCATGCCATCAGCTGAAACCCATCCCCCTTACGTGATACGCTACCAAAAGTTCCTGAATAATCATGTTTACAAAGATATGACCGAGGAGAATTGTACCAGTGTGATCTACAGGAGAGGAATCATTGCAGATAAGTGCAAACGAATGAATACTTTCATACTGGCTACAGCAGACCAGGTCAGGGCCGTGTGTGCGAGAGCCATAGGTTGGTGTAAAAGCAGCAGGCCTTTCAATGTGATCACTTGCAAGCTGTACAAAGGAGAAAGACGTCCAGAGTGTGACTACGGCACAAAAGGTTACAAGAGCACTCAATACATTACATTACTTTGTATGCTGGGTTTGCCTTTGAGTTACAAAGACGACAACATTGTTGTACACTGAAATTTTAAAATGGTCAGATGTTTAGTGATCTGAAGATAAATTAATGGTAATTTTTTTTTTCTTTTTCAATGTATCTAAGGTAAAAGGATTATTTCATTATGTTGCTGATATCTTATATACATTTTAAAATGTAAATGTTCATATTTCTTGTAATCTCTCAATCTGGAAAACATTCTGTGATAACTGTTTATTGGTAGATCCTTAGAATTTATATAATCCCATCACACACAAAATATATAGATATATATATATATATTTTTTTTTTACCAATTTTACTTGGTTTGGGTGTAAAATTACTGTTTCTCATTTTTATTCAATCATTTTAACACCATTTGCTGTGTGACCTGTGTTCTATGGAGATGCTTTTCTGAAGAGCAATGAACCTCATTACATTATGATATTTCCAAACAAACATTGTCAAAGTTGTCCATCTTGGGTCCACGATGAATCTCTAGACATGAGGTTTTGGATAAAAAGAAGAAGCCATTAAATTATTTCCACAAAAAAAAAAAAAAAACAGAAATAAAGACCATTTGTAGTTTTGCATATTATTTCTATTTGAGGCAATTCGTTTTAATTTTTTTTTATATAAAACAGACGTGCTCTATTAAACATATCCAGGCCATATTTTTACAGCAGACACTACTGATGCAGCAAGCACTGACATTGCTATCCCTGTTGTTGCCAATAGTGGTAAGTGCGTTTTATTGATAATAACTGGCAATGAGTGTCAGCTGTGGCTGGGTTTCAATTTAACAGTTCAATAGTGTGTGCGTGTATAATTTTTTTAAATTCATGATTCTGCTCATTGGATTTAGCGATGGCCTCATCACATTTTTATATCACTGATTATTTTATTACATCATACCTCGAATTATTATATTGCCTCAAAAAAAGTAAACAAATTAACAAAATAAAACATTTTTCAACTAAATACTTAAGCACAGATGAATGCTTAATGCATTTTCCAAAGGTTAATTTACATTCAGTTTTTGTTCAGAAGTGTAACACATTGTGTTACTGCCATTTTTAAACAGGATTTTCTATGGGGGGGGGGGAAACTGTAACGATGCAGGCTGCGTGAGGGGCAGAGCCGCGCATGAACGGGAAGAGTCGCACGCGGAGTTCTGAACAGGCGAAGGCGTGGCCATTTATACACGCGGTTGCCAGGCAACGCCGCCGTCTGTCAATCAGCCTGAACGAGCCGCACCTGGCGGCGTGGTTATATAAAGGGTCCTGATACCGCCGCACTTTGTGCGAATATTAGGTAGCACCGGTAAGGTATCAGGGCCAAAGACCAAAGAAAAGATCAAGACAAGCGCGCTGAAAAGAAAGAGACAGAGCTCTGTCTTCCTAAGACGCCGGCGAAAGAGAGAGAGAGAGACACGCCAGTTCAGCGTGCGCTCTCAGTTATAGTGCAAAGCACAGAAAACAGTCTCTCGCTATAAATCCTCGGTAAGGGCGCGCGCCCCGAGAGGATCTTTTTGTTTCAGTTTCCAGAGCCCCGTCCGTTCTCGTGTAGACGGCGGAGCTCTGTTTATTTTGTAAGTTCTTTTGTTTCCTTTTTAGTTCCCAATTAATAATCCCACGCCATCACCAAACGGAAGTCTTTCATCTGTGTTAGCTCGGACACATTTCTTCATTTTAAACCTAAGTTTTAAGCTAAGAGGAGTTATTTCTTGTGTCCGCTGTTTATTCTCAGCAAAGAGGGCACATTTAAACCGTGCTACGTCCCGAACATTAAAAGAACCAGTCATTAACATGTCACAGAGGGACCCGGACAGACAGGAGAGAGGAAATACATTTACATTCTCCTGATTAAACAAAAGGGTTCTAGCAGACATGAGCCATTTGCATGTACTGTATATTCATCTGGGTACAGGATATAGAAGTTACCACGTAAGACATGAGGAAGCACAGTGATGGGTCTGTTCTCAAGGTGCAGGAATCTTATTAGATTACAATGTCTTGCAATATTATAAAACCTTACACCATGCCTGTCATAAGCACACTCACTGACCCCCTCTAAAGCCCTCCATCAGGGCTCTTATAATCATTTTAAAACATCTCGTGGTGCAGCTCTCCGTATCGCACATGTAACAGAAAACTATGGGAGTTTCTAAAATGTAATGTTAATTCACCATTTGTATTTATTTTATTTTCAATTCCACTTACAGAGAATTATTTCCAATCTAGTTAATAAAAACATTAAAAAAAAAAAAAATAAGCTATTGGTACTTGGTGTATTTGTTCCTTAAATCATAATGATATCATGACCGCAATACCAAGTGTTTATAGCAAAACCTCCTGTAAAAGGCTGACCGTACGACTGATCTTAATATTACGGTCTGTTGCCCAGAAACATAAGTTAAGTAGCACTTGAAAATCTTCGTAGATCTACGAGTGCTCTGGAGTAAGCCTTAAGTGCATCGTAAGGAGTTATGAGGGCACCTTTTGGACAAACGGCAAATTGAACCTAAAATTTACTTCTCTTCAAAGTCATTTTTATTTTATTTGTACGTATATTTTTATTTCTATTTTCTACTCATTACACAGTTCAATATAGAAATAATAACGAATAAAGAAATAAAATAAAAATTACGTCAAATGTTAGAATGAAAAAAAACATTTGTATATGGACATTTCGAGGGTAGTACAAATGTTGTATTTAATAGAAAATATTTAATGTGCTTTAAAGATAACACACACAAAGGAGGAACTCAAAAAAGTCAATGACTTGCTTGTGTGCATGAAACCCAGCCAATCTTGGTTGAAGTCTTGAAGTCTCATCTCAACTTCATTCTCTTTATCTTCCTCCCTGATGTCCAAGGGCACTCTTGCCCTCACTGCAATGTTATGCAACATAGCTGTTACTGTTATTACAGCACAGCACTTTTGTGGCTCAAAGAATCAAATTCAAATTTTATGTCACATACACATTCATACACAGTATGATATGTAGTGAAATGCTTACACGACCGCCTGTGACCTTAAAATTTTTAAGAAGGACACTTGCACTGACTGATCATAAAATATCAGTACCTTTGTTTCGTCTCAAGATGGACACCAGTATTTATTATTTTTTTCCTATGGTACATTTTTTAATAAAAAAATATTTAAATCTAACTGAACTATGGCCTAATCCTGGTCCTGTCTGTGAAACTACACCATAGGGCTTGCAAACTTATTTTTATTTTATCCTTTTTAAAAAGGTACTGCAAGTAATTAAATTTGAAACACTTATAATAAGAATTCTTTTGCTTTATAGTATTTCATTGAGCCTTAGGCTTTGAGTGGATTAACAAATATCAAAACATTGCATTTAAACAGTTTTCATTGATTCAAGTTTGTACAGTAGTTTGTTCCCCAGGATCTGCAAAAGACGTTGCAAAATGTGATGAGTGTACATATGGAAAACAGTATTTCATGTTGCACAACATATTATATTAAAACATAATTACTAATGATTAAACAACATTGAACAATGTTACCTGACTCATCTGGCAAGGTAATTGGCACTGAAATGGAGGGCCTTGCAAATCTCATCTCCTCCAGTAAAAGTCTCCTCTCTTCCAAAGCCAGTTTGGCCTTCTTAAGTTCAATGATTTGCTTCTGAAAGTTGTTGTTCATCTCATTGGCCTCTTTAAGTGATTGTCTGATATCTTTTAGAACTAGTTTCTCTCGCTCCAGCAGTACCAAGTCCTGACTACAACCACAGACATTCTCAAATCGCTGAGGTGTTGTGGCTGTAGCCTGAACAACTGAAGATGGAGGCTGGGGCATGGATGGACTGTTGGGAGGACTGGGAGCTGGTAGGTGTCTGTCAATAGGAGGTGATCCTGATTGCTCTTGCCACATGATGGGCCTGGCTCAGGTTCAGGTTGATGCAACCCTACTCCTCCATGGAGGTCAATACCACCACAAATCCCATCTGAGGCAGTTGTTCCAAGAATTTACAGTGCCTTTTCTTCTTCTGCTGTAAGAACGGGGGCGTCATTAGGCACACCACCTGTTTTATTAATTGTTGTCCTCTGCAGTGCCCTTTTTCTTTTAGCTAGGCTTGAATAGTTCTGCCACTTCTTCCTAACCTTCTTCCTTGATCTTTTAATCCCCCTTGTTGCAGTAAGTTTTGTAGCAATATCATCCCAGATTTTATGCATTTCTTTATTTCTATGACTGCCCTTAAACATGCTGAAAATTGTTTTGCTAGTGTCTCCACCCCTAGGTATATGCTTATTTAAATTTTTCTCCTATTAGCAAATGCACATCAGGTGGAGATAATTAGGCTAAACTTTTCAAAAATAAATGGAAGAGCTTATTTCTTTTATTTATTTTGATGTGAGAAGCAATTGTTGATAAAGAAATTGCTAGAATTATTTATAAATCAAGTTTTCATATAAATATCGAAAATGATGTCATCAAGGCAAGGACTGTTATAAATTAACTGAAAATGTCGTTCTGTAAAAACAGTCAACAAATTCTGTTTTTAAACTTGCTCAAAAAGAAGAAATTACAGGACTTGTTATTCAAGTTGAATATACATTCATACAAGTAGAAGAAGAAATGGAAATTAAACCTTAGATGGATTGCTATAACAGCATGTGCAACAATGAGCCAGTCTACAGCACTTGACCAACGGATAGTGACTCTTAAGTAGCACTTACTGTAAAGCAGGGCTACGTGCAATTGTGTTAAGTGCATTTTTGGGAAACGCACGTGAAACAATGAGCGTGCGCAAAATGACTCGTAGAAAACGCTCTTAAGCGCTAAGATCAATCGTTATATGTAATCCTGAAATTACGTTTTCTTTTGTTAAATATAAATGTTCATAAAGGATTTTTGCATGTAGCAGGGCAAATAATCGAACGTACATTTTAGTACCATATCTAGAGCACAACGTGTTGTATATCCTAGTCCTTTTTTCACAAATCCTTATCATAAGAACCTTTTTTAAAAACCTTAATTTCCAACTATTATAATAATACAACATAGATCTAAAGGTCACACATCAGTGTGTGTAGTTAACCAACATGATGCTGACAAAATAATGCTACCATAAGAATAAGCAAATGAACTTGCAATGCATTACATATCACTATCATGTCATGCCACACACAACCTCACACTGTTTCCTTCTTGCGAGCCAGTTAATCATGATTACACAATCATATTACACAATATAATACCTGAACTTTAATGAAAAAAATTATAAAGAATAAATTAAATTATCTGAATGATGTGATGTGTAATGTACATTTACATTGTACCATCAGTGTTATAGATTTGATGACCTAATATGGCTGTATATTAATTAATTTAAAGGTAATACATGTATGAGCAGTAAAAATCTTTTAAAGGAAAGAGGTGCTTCCTGCTGATGCTGTGAGCTGTTATCAAATTAACATATCACTCAGGGTTGAGGAAACGATCCAGTGTTTCAGAGCTGGATTTCTGAACAGAACAAACATATTGAAATGTTGTACATTTGATCGATGTATTCATTCTACCATGTACTTACTAGCATGGAACACAAATTTCCATCTCTGTGGATCATCAGACATGAGTGTAATCCTTGTCAGCATTTTATAACGAACATGACATTAAGGAACTCAAAAGAAATATTAAAGCGACAGGTATAAAGGTCAGTAACCAGGATTCAATGGAATGTGACAGACACAGGCAAGATGTCAATGTCAGGTATTGTTTAGACAGCTGTACCAGTAACAGAAATAAGAAAAGAAAAAAAGAGGAATTGAAGCAGGAGGAACAATAAACAGAGTGCAACACAAGATGTTTATCTGACATGACAAGTCCTAACATTTTAATAATTTTCTGAATGAAAGTCGCGGCAGATCTAAGGCTGTAGTAGGCTTACCGTTTGTACAGAAGCAATGTACCAGCACATCTTAGGATTGCTTAAGTGCAGCCACATGTAAAATGCTGGAGTATTTTTGAACATGACACATCATTCAGGAGGTAGTATTATTCTTTAATCATGTCCTCATGTGTATTTAACACACACTTTACAACTGTTATTCTTTTCTTTTTAGTATTATAGCTGGATGGTTGCCTAAATGTTACAAACCTATAAGTACACTGAAAAAAGTATACCATAGCTGTCGTTCATTTAATGTTTTTTTTTTCTCATTCCATTAGTTAAAAAAATATTAATTTGCTCTTTTAAACTAAGGTGTCTAATTTATGCTTATGGAGGAATCTTTTTTTTACTTTAGTATAATGTTAATGACAGCAGGGAACCAAAGTGAAATTTCATTTTGATCAAGGCACTTTTTATTTGGTTGAATGTGATTTGCGCATGTGCAGTCTTTAAACCGTAGTTTTGGCGGTATAAATTTAATTTCCACCTCAAACCGGTCATCCTTGACTGGAAATAATTTTCAGCCCCTGTGTGGAAAGCAAGTTAGAGAACGGAGAGAGCGGGACCCGAAGAGTAGCTGCTTCTACAGAAAGGTAAGGTGTAAACTCTTCTAAAACATAAACACTAATTGAAACAAGGTTAAATCGGGATGGTAACACCTTGTCTGTAGCGCATATAGGTTAAGCTTATATAAGCTTAAGTTAGTTTCAGTGCATGAGCACGGAAACTAAACTAAACTTTTTGCTAGGAAAAGTTAATGTACAGCTAACAAAGATAATACACAATTTATGTCTTGTTCAGACTGTGTATTGAGCCAGAAAATCCTCTTACTGGAGAATGTTGAGAATATCCATAGATATATACTGACTAGATGTCGCCTCTGACGCTGCTGTCCATAGGAACGATGCGTCAGCGCGGCCGCCATCTTGGGTCGGGGGAAGCCGCATCTACTCTGCATTAGTTAACTATTGGCAGAGAACGATCAATGATTAAAATCACCTTAATTTGCTTAATTTTCAACCGATTTTCAAGCCGTTTGGTTTATTATAAATGTCAGACATACATTTAATAGAACATAGATTAATTAATTAATCTTTGCAAGTTTTAGATGAGGTATCTCTATGGTATCAATGGTATTCATAGCTGAATAGTTGTTTTGTGTAGGTTTGAGTGAGATTTTAATTAATATCAGTTGATCTTACTCAGACTGTTGACATCACCATCAGAAGAGAAACTATCCTCAAATCTGAGCTTCATGGCACCACCATCCAAATCGATGTTGTACTCTCCATACACTGCCACTCACCCCCACCACTGAAGTTGTATTCGCCAAAAAAGTTCCCTTCATTAGCACAAAAACAGGCCAATCTGTTCCCAGAATCAGTGGAGGGGTGAGGTAAGGGATCAGTGACACCTCCTAAGTTTTTTGCCCAGAATTTAATAAACACAAGCCTAAAGCATGACTGTGAATTTGAGAGCACTCATGGCACCTTCACCATTGCTTGCATTCTGAATTCATCAAGGCGTGGTATTTAGCCCCTTGGAAAAATTATAGATATTAAATAAAATAAACAATTAACAATTAGGTATAAAGAAGGGGCAATGATTCATTTGAATGTGAATTACAGCTGCCATATGATCAAAACCAAGTAAAAAAAAAAACAAAATAGACATAGCTCTGAGATGTCTATAATTAAAAGAATGTATAGGAAGTAATTTATGGTTCAGTCTTTCCATGCCATTAATATAGGTAATGAGTGGAGGACAGAGGAGCTGCATAAAGAAGTTGTTACAGGTCTGTGAGCGCCAGACATCTTGCTTGTTCGTAGGTGACCAAATACTTATTTTCCACCATAATTTGCAAATAAATTAATTAAAAATCCTACAATGTGATTTTCTGGATTTTTAAAAAAATTTCTCTTAGTTGAGGTATAGCTATGATGAAATTACAGGTCTCTCTCATCTTTTTAAGTGGGAGAACTTGCACAATTAGTGGCTGACTAAATACTTTTTTACCCCACTGTACATTGTGCTCTTTTAGCATTTTTAGTAATATCATATATATTAGTCTACAGCTTAAGATTATTCCAGATGTTGAAAATGTAAACTGTTTATGACAATTTATGCCAAATGCTCATGAACTCTAATAGGCTGAAAGGTTTATTGAATAGTTTTCTATAACAGCAGCTTTGACACTCGTATAACTGCACACAGTAGGCTTATATTAACATGTTTAATATATGTTAACATTTCTCTAGCAATAATGTACATTGTTTATGAATTGAAGTTTATTTAATAGATATGGAATGTCATTTAACAAATGTCTGACATCTTCAATACAAAGTTTACACCCTGTTTTTTTTTTTTTTTTCTCTCATTGAACCTAGCCTGTTTTTCTCTCTCTAAAGGTTAATCTTTCAGGCACTACTCTTTGGAAATTGGTCTTACTTACGGGCCTGACTGTGGAAAACAAGAAAAGAGCCCTCGGCCGAGCCTCTCCCATTGTAAGAAATGCCAACTACTGCAAACGAGAGCATGTTAGGGGATGATTCTGGCTGTCGTGGATTGTTTCTCAAATGCCTCCATATATTACCACCTGTTAAAGCTTCCAATGTTTAGAGAATCCTTCTGCAGAATGTGGTCTTGGTGCATGGCATACCTACTGAGGTGGTGTTGGACCACCGGCTACAATTCATCAGTCTAATACAATACTATGATAAATACTTGGACATTGAATAAGATTCATATAGTAAATAGATGAAATGAGCTTATTTGATAATGTTCAGAGAAGGACAAACAGGACAAATACAAATGTACATTTTAGCACTGTAGAGCTCCAGTTGTTGTATATTATTCAGCTTTTTCACTCATCCTGATCACTAACCTTTAGCCTAACCATTTTATGATAATACAACATAGATCTATAGGTCACACAACATTGTGTGGGTTACGAACACAATACTGACAAAATAAGCTAATTACCATAATAGTCAGTTGAAGTGGAAAGTGCATTATATAGTAGGTACTGATTTAAATTGTCATGGCATGGCACACAGACTACCTGGCTGCTTCCTCGTTAAAAGACCCAGTTAACCATAAAGCTACTTCATGCTGACTGCTTCAAGAATCTTCTCCCCCTGTTCCTGCTCTGTAGAGTCCTGTCAGACAGAGTAAGCATGACAGCCTTGCCATGCCCACAATTCTCTTGGTCCTGTCATACCTACTGTATTTTAGTCCAGGTGACCTATTGGGGCAACAGCCAAGAAGCAGGAACCAGGAGTCAACCAGGATTCCGTGGAATGAGTGCCACATGAAAGACGACCAACTCAGTGCCAAGTGTTTAGACAGCTGATGCAGTAGAAAAAAAAAAGTTGAAGCTGGAAAAACAGGAAACATTGTTCAACACAAGATGTACAATATAATAGAATGTATGGGAAATAATTAAGTCATTAATAGCACTAATATGAAACATTGGGATTTCTGTTTTTTTAATTACATCTGTCTAAGTCATATATTTTGTTGCATAATATGTCAAGATGCATTTAGACTGAAATGATGAATATATATATATATATATATATATATATATATTCAACACTTGTTTGTAGATGAAGAAATAATGAAGAAACATGTTCCTTGACAGATGAATACTGTTGTTGTTGTTGTTTTATTAATCACCCTTTACAAGGACCACCAACACAAATGGGGGATTTATTATATATAATGAAACATATATTATATAAATTGTGAAGAGAGACATGAAAGACGAGTACATTGCACTGTAGACTTGCTTTTTTTTTTTTTGGATTTTTCTCCCTAATTTAGTCGTATCCAATTCCTCCCAGTCACTAGAGGGCTCCCACATTAAGCTTCTACTATCATGTGTTTCCTCCGACCCACGTGACATCACCGACGCATCTTTGCGAACTGCTCGTTCACGCACCGTTGGGGACAACAGATGCCCCTGAATGGCTGTAGAGCCGTCATTAATGTGGGAGCACTAAGTACCTCTCATCCCTCCCCTCTGAGAGAGCTCGGCCAATCAG
>JAQQZS010000017.1:17980835-17992200 GCA_030068045.1 Platyallabes tihoni | reverse complement strand
CGTACTGAGAAAACTTGATAGTGAGACACTGGGATAAGTGCATTAGTGTAGCAGGGGATTATATAGAGAAATAAAGTAATTTTTTCTCTCTCTCTCAGAACTGTTGATTGTGTAGATTAACAACAAAGTCCAAATGCATTAATTTAAAAGGGGGAACAGTATCTGACAGTGACAACCTCAGCTGTCAGGATACATTCCTCCTACTATGTCATCTCTTAGTCTTGGGTTATATAAAGAGACAGAAGAGAATGAGACAGCTTTAATTCCCAGCAGTACTCAGAAGTGTAGCAAGAACTCCAGCATTCTTGGAACAGCCTGCTGAGCAAAAATGCATTGCTTTATGTTTGTACAGTGTGTGTACCTATTTCTTAAAAGTAGGTACATACTTTTAGTCAGGTCTATAAGCATTCAGAAAGTGTTCGTGTTTTTCCCCTCAGTATACTGTACACCACCCCAGTGTATTTGAATGGGTAAAGATGTACTGTAACTGAAGTGTAGATGTTGGGCGTTAATTTAGGGGTTTAATAAAATTACACTGTTTAGAAATTACATCATTTTTTTTTTTTCTGAATTTCTTTTTAACATTACAGTAAATAAAAAAAAATATGCTCACTTTAATTTTTTAAAAATATATATTTTAACACCCAAACAATTTGGTTTTCCATTGTGTTGAACCAGTGTCTAAAATTAAATGGAGCTTGTTAAAGAGAAAGTTTTTTTTGACTGTACCCTACTGCTGTTAATTTTGTAAACAGTTAAACTGTGAACAGACATTTAAGTAAAATGTAGAATTTAAGACACACAAAAACCTAAATGTTTAGCACAATTCAGATCAGGTACGATGGAGAAAAGTTTCAGCTAGCTTTAATAAGCTCTAAGGCCTTAATAGGTTCCAATGGTTACATTAATATATAGCGGCAAGAAAAAGTATGTGGACCTTTTGGAATTTCATAGTTTTCTGCATTAATTTGTCATAAAATGTGATCGGATCTTCATCTAAGTCGAGTATTGACAAATATAATGTGCAGAAAATAATAAAAACAAAAACAAAATCTGATCTTTATGTCTTTATTGAGAACAACCATAAAAACCTAATAGTGCTAATTCTTGAGTTAATGACCTCAAAAAAGCTATTTCAAGTCAAGTGTTAGCATACCTGATGTCTTGTTAAGAAAATGAGTTTGGAGTTGTGGACAAAGCTACTTGGACTGATTAAAAAAACACTCAAAGTTCGCTCAGCACAAAAAGAATACATTAATTTGAGCCATGTCTCGCCTTGTGTTTCAGAGGATCTATGATCAAGTATTTTGAATTACATAAAGGGTTACAAAGTGATTTTAAAAAATTTACAGAGACACTTTGGGACTGTGGCTATTCTACCAAAAAGCAATCGCCCAGTCAAAGTGACCTGAAAAGCAGAATGAAGACTCATCAATGAGGTAAAGAAACAAACCCGAGTGACAGTCAAACATGTGAAGGCATCATTGGAACTGGCTAACATGAGTCTAGGGTAAAAGCATTAAACATCTAGGGGGTCCATCGCAGAACAGATCTCAAATGTCACCTTAAAACCTCCTAAGGCCCGAATGTCCTCATATGAGGACATGACATTTTATCCCAATTTAACAGTCTATATATTTATCCTTGTACCATCCTCATATAAAAGAACTGTATAATTCTTTTGCCAAGTTTCTTCCTGGTTGAAAACTTTGATTAAATTATATTTATCAGCTGTAAATAAAGAGAAACAGTCAGCAGAAATTGCAATGTCACAAGAGTAGAGTTCAGGCCTGAGGAGGTTAAGCACATTGCTGACGTTTACAGATCATTTACCCCTGTCACTTTATCCTCTCCTGTTATTCTGACTGTACTTACTCAGTCCTCCTCTTCTGCTGCTCCTTAACAAAAAAAATTGTAGCTGAAATCATTGCAGGATTGTATTTTATTAGTTCTAGTTGTATCGGTTAAAAAGTCTTCTTTTCTGTTGTTTCTGTGCTTTAGTGATATTACAGCTTTAATATGTTCAGTTTGGCCAAATATAATATAGTTATAGTCAGATTTGTCCATGTTGCTAAACTCGTTTAATTAAAGATCAAATGTGAAAAATCTGACCCGGCTAGTGATTCTGAGCTAATGAAAAGCAAGTCCATGTCCAATCCATCCAGGCTCTGCTTCTCTTCATCTTTAACAGCTCTGCAGCTTTTCCTTGCTCCTGGAACAAATTCTTCATACACTTCCACAACTGTAAGTAGTTTCTGACAAGAAAATGCACAACCTTAGAGCTTTGAGGCAAAAAAAAAAAAAGGTTTTTGCTTCGGTCATGTAATGGAGGCAAATTACTTTGATGTTGAGGTTAAAAATTTAGAAAGACTCTGTAAAAACATGACAAATGTTTCTAGACATCTCAGTCTTCATCACTTTGGAACTAACTTTTAAATTAATAGATGTAGATTAAAAAAAAAAAAAAAACATAGCAAGAAATGAAAATTATTGGGATATAATACTGAGCTTTACAGAGATACCTGTGCATCAGAGTGTTTGTGTGTTGCACAGATACCAGCAGCCCTTTGATCTCCTGTGGACTCAGGCCTGACCTGAAGTTTTCTACTTTCTACTTCTCCTTTATTTCTAGACTCAAACAGAGTGAGTGATTGAAGAGCCAGAACACAGACACACTCACATGGTAAAACACTTATACTTTATACTAGAGTGCAGTTTAATTCTCTAGTCTGATTGGTTAATAGCTGTTCATTAAGTTAGTATAACAGCATGGCTAAGACAGCAGTCTTTAATTTTTTTTTATAGGTGATTTCAATAGTAACAACTTACACAGGGAATTAAATGATTGACAAACAAACATACATGTCTAATTGTTAATCTGATGATTTTTATAATTAAATATTTATTTAGCATTTTTGCGCACAACAGACAGACACCAGTGAGTGACCTGCTTTAGTCTAACTGCTCATAACCACACCAGATGGTTGTTTAATGAATCAAACATTGCAGGGCATGCTGTTAGAGAAAACGAATTAACCTCGGGCGATTACTCTAGTTCACACTAGCCACATATCAATAACTTCTACATTTGATATTTTTCAGTTTTTTTTTTTTTTTGCAACTTTGTACGGGGGAACCTTGGATTGACAGCATAATTCATTCCCGGAAGTGTGCTTGTACAGTATGTAGAGTATATTAAAACACTCGCACATCAAAGCGAATTTCCCCCATAGGAAACAATGGAAACTGAAATAACAAGCCAAAAATATTCCCATAGAAATGATTAATACAAAATATAAAGCAGAAATAAAACAAATTAACCTGCCTTTGAATTAATGTACCTTTGAAAAAGATCATGAGTTGTATGAGGGAGAGGAAAGAGAGAGAGGAGGAGGAAGAGGAGGAGGTTATTATGTAAGATGACTTTCACACAAACACACACACATTAATTGAATAACTGGAATCTATTTCTTTTTGTGTGACGGCCAAGGAACGTCTCTAATTACTCTTGTTTTTGCCTCCTGAGGTTTTTGCAGGAATGTGACGTTGCATTGTCATTAAACAGATTATTCTCCTGCACTACTACAGACTTTTTAACTTTTTTTTCTTCCTGAAGGTCATTGTTTCAGTACAGCTACTAAGAAGAGTCACTACACTTGGACAAAAAAAAATGCTTTATGCACGCACATACGTATATGTGGTCACAATGTTATAGTAAACAGTACACGTGCACTGATAGTCAGCATGGGAAACGATTACCCACAATCCCGCAGCACGAGAGAGAGAGGAATCATTGACTCAGTTGTGATAACATGATGCTCGGCAGACAAAGTGCATGTGTACTACAGTACTCATATATCAAGACCTCGCTTGTTTAACAAGTTAAAAAACTGTTTTCCATTTTTGCTCTTCTTGCAAAATGCTTGCAGACCAAGTTATTCGCAATCCAAGGTTCCACCGTACATGGTTAATTTGTACACTTATCCCAAATTATTACATTTTAAAATGTACATCTCTCACAGTGTAAATTTTCCTTGAAGTAAAATCCTTCAAAATCTTTGTCTTTCCACTCTACACTACCTTTATTTCTTTTAGGTCAGGAACAGTCGTATATCCTTCTCACTGCATATTAAATAAAATTTGATAAATTTGAATTACATTCCTGCAATAGCACACGCCCCATGCGTTATTTCTAAATTTTTTATCATCAGTGTAGTATATTTTTTGGGGAGCTTTTTTTTTTTTTTTTTTTTTGTAAATCCTTAAAAACAACTTTAACAATAAGCAGCACATTAAAATACTGTATATGAAAATGTTCTATCAGAATCTTTCTTTCATTATGGCCCCAAAACAAGGTTTGAAAAACAAATTTGAATATCAGTTTCTGGCACGTCATTGAGTGAAACAGTACGAGCACACAGTGGGATGTAGTTAAATCATACAGCTGTGTAATGTGATGACCATGAGCTGATTATCTTTTCATTTCATTTATTTTACACGATCGTGAAAGCTGAAGAGAAAAAAAAATTATATTAAAAAAAATATTTAAAAAATGATAGATCTTTTTTTTTTCAAGGCTGCTTAAAAAAAAAAAATATATATATATATATTATTATTTATATTATTATAACCTTCAGTGGAGACTGTATTATAAATGTATTTATGTTACATTTGGCAGTTCAAGGTTTTTAATAACTGTCAGCAAAGAACAGAAAACCATAAAAGATTGGAAAAACATCGCCTGGTCTGATGAACCTCGATTTCTGCTGTGACATTCGGCTGGTCGGGTTAGGATTTGGTGTAAACAACATGAAAACATGGATCCATCCTGACTTGTACCAAAGGTTCAGGCTGGTGTTAGTTGTGTAAGGGTGTGGGGGAGATTTTCGTGCCATACTCTGGACCCCTTAGTACCAACTGAACATGGTTTAAATGCCACAGCCTACCTGAGTATTGGTGCTGACCTTCTCCATCACTTTATGACCACAAGATAATGCGCTATGCCACAACACAAAGCTAAAATCATCTCAAACTGGTTTCTTGAACATGACTTTGACGTCCCTACATTCAAACAGCCTCCACATTCATTAGATCTCAGTCCAGTAGATCACCTTTGGGACCTGGTGGAATGGGAGATTCACATCATGGACCTGCAGCCGACTGCCTGATGCTCTCATGTTAATACGGACCAAAATCTTTAAGGAGTGTTTCCAGAAACTCATTGAACCTATGCAATCAAAAATTAAGGCAATTCTGAAGAACAAAAAAAAAAAGGCAACCCAGAACGAAAAAAATTTATTAAATATGAAGACAAAATGAAAAAATGTGAAAATAAAACATAGTACAGTATGTCCATATTATACAAAAAAAAGTAATTAATTTAGTAAAGATGAATTAAGATATACAAATAATGAAAAAAATACATTGAAGATGAGTAAAGACAAAAGTTATGCAGTTTTGTTATTATTACGAAAAGAAAAAAAACAAACGGACAAATAAGGGTAATAGAGACAGTTAAATAAAGATCAAACAATTTCACATTTTTGTGTAGTATTGCATTAAAAAGAAAAACACATATCTGGAGGCGTTTAGATTAATGGTTCCTGATTAGAGCTGTAAATCCGGAGAAAATTCGATTAAACCCCTCCTTTATCCCTTGAGTTAGATAAATCACAGTTGCTATGGTGATGTTTTAAAAATTCCCGAGCCATACTTTAAAACCTGTGTTTTTTCCCCCCTGTCCTCCGTTTCAGTCGATTAATTACACAAAGAGACATCGCTCACACACTGCGAGGATCATTAAGATGATATGTGTTTTATATGCACACTCTCTATACCCCGTCTCTCTGCTCTTACTTCACACACACACACACACACACACACACAGTTCACTATCAGCCTCCTGATATGTAGTTGGGAACTAGTGAGGGATCAGGATTAATAGCAAAAACAGGCAGAAAGGATGATAAAATGGCGTCTCAGTCTGTTTTCATAAACATCCTAAAGCGTCAGCAAGTATATAAATACACCTCCTGTGGAGCAAGACAGCACACACACATATACACACGCATACATACACACACCTTAAAGCACCAGCTCACTCTATATGGTACAGAACAGAAAAAAAAAAAGTGTGCGGCTGCTCATCAGTAGATCATCAGCATAATAAATACGGCATACACTATAAAGTTGCCTCTTTAAGATGTTATGTTTACAATTATAACCCGTCACTGTCCATCATGTTTCAGCCCCTCATTTTAATGTCCATCGATAAAACACCATCACATGGCCGCATTCTTGTTCCTGATGCCCAGTCACCCTGTCTAATCCTCCTAACACACCTCCTGCACTTTTATTTTACTGCGCATGCCGTGTTACTGATCCTGCATCCTATTTTACCCAGACTAATCCCTCTCTCTCTCTCTCTCTCACACACACACACACACACACACACACACACACATACACACATTGAAGTTTCCAGCTTTCCAGGTTAATATCTGAAGTCTTGGCACGGGCTAGCGGCTAGATCACTCATCGCCGTTTTGTTGGCCGCTTTTTGCTTCTGCCAAGTCGACTAGGGCAGGATTCAGAAACGAGGAACCATGACAACGGTGCCAGGAGCCAATCAGGGATGGAGATAAGAGCTGTCCCAGTTCCAGAACTCACAAAGTATATGTGAGAGAGAGAAAGAGAGAGAGAGAGAGAGAGAGGCAAACAGGACTGTATGTTTATCATCTACAGAGATGAGAAGAATCTCTTCATGCATCTTCATCAGTCAAATTATCACCCAAAGCCGAGGGACAGACGGTCCCTGTGTGTCTCTCTGTGTTTTCACCTGATTACAACAAACCTACAGTCTGGGCTAGAACGAAATCAGCCCCAGGTCACTCGATACAACTTCACACCGTCCTGTACATTCTCTTCAAATGACAGTTCATGATGGTTTGCTCAGTTTTGCAGAAGAATCCAGACCTTAGCAGAACGATGAAAAGAAAAAGGGTCCAAGAACACGAACCTTAAAACTTTTTTTGTTTTTTCATTTCCAAATAAGCCTATGGCACAGTACTGAGTCATCCACTGACAATCTCTGGATTATGTTAAAACAGAATAAATAAATAAATAAATAAATAAATGGGAGCATCCTGAAAAAGAGCTCAGCTGAGTGTACTGTATATATGCGCACACACCCCACACACACAAATGGTCTTATTATTACCGGTCTGCTTACAGCCGCAGAGTAAACAACAATGGCATACACATTTACTCCATCCTCCACCCCTCTCTTTCTCTCGGATTCATACACACACACTATTAGACCATATTTCTGAATAAATGAAAACACATCTAGTCAATGCCATTGAAATTCTTAAACTCCTAATCATTAAGAAATTATATATATTACATATTTCACATCTTAACTTTTATTGACCACATCTGGATTATTTAATTAAATAAATAAAAAAAACTATTTAGTTTTTACTAAATTTACTATTCAATGCCTTTTCTCTAATTCTTTATATATTATTTATTATATATATATATATATATATATATATATAGTCCACTATAATAATTTACACATTTGTGGTGTTTGCATCGTAGTGATTAATTCCAGTTGGAGTCAATGCAACTTAAGACCTCTATAAACAGTGCAGTGTACAAAATATGCAGACACACAGTACCATTATTTTTAAAAAATAATTTTTTCTTAAAAGAAAAAAAACAAATAAAAGAATAACTTTGAGAAAAATGTCCCAGATTTGCCATAGAGGCTTTATTGCAGCTATTCTCATGACATTTTATCCACCTCCTGAATATGACAGCAGGATTATTATGTCCAGGAACTGACTATATTTATATTATACTGTGGTGTCAGGGATAAAGAGACACTCTAAGAGATTTGATGATGATGAGGAGAAACATAACAAATTGGGATTATTTATAACTAAAGGCTCATATTAAATAAATAGATGAATTTTGGATGGAAAAAAAAGAAAAATCCACAATCAAAACTTCCCTCATCTACTACTTACTTAAACAAATAAATACAAACATAATAATAAAAAAATCTCCAATTGATTTATTCCAAATTCATTTATTTAAATTTGTTTATGGATCCATTAAATTTGTAAAAAAAAATAAATATATATATATATATATACATATTTTTTTTACAAAAGAAATTTTAATTCATCCATTAATTCATGTAAATTGTAATTTATTTAATTCTAATTTTATTCATTTTTATTTCACTGATTTTATTTAATTCATTTATTTTATGTTTTAATGTATTTAATTTTAAAATATATTTAATTTATATTGTCTTATCCATCTATCCATCCATCGCTACTGGCTCTGACTTGCTCATGTGGCTCTAGACCTAATCCTGGATTTCTGTAGCACTGCTACACACAGAGAAATAATAAAAAAAAAGAAATCTAATCAAATTAAATTAAATTAAACAGACTAATTCCAAACCCTAGGGAAGCAGACTTCATGAGCTCCATTAATAATAATGTTAATGTTGTGAGCCACAGTGCAGTAAAAAGAATGAGTAATTAGTCACTCACATCTTCATTTTTTTTTCTCCTTGTGTTTCATCCTAAAGTGTGCATATGGTATAAAGCTAATATTATGAATGTCACAGATTCTCACAGGGGATAACTGCACTTGTTGAGCTGAATCATCCTGTCACTCAAGCATCCCTTACGTTTGGGGAAGGAAAACAATTAAACTTTTTTTTTTTTAAATATGTTTTTTCCAACAATGATACAATGGCACACATAAGAAATCATGGGAAAACAGACACCAGACACTAGACAGACACCTGTATATAGACAGACACCTGGCCCTTTCTTCACGTGATGTTCGTCATCGTTTTACCCTCTCACAGCTTCCAGATGTTTTCTACCTCCCTCTTTAGAAAACATTGTTTAAAAGAAATTTAACAATGCAAATTAATGTCAAGTGACTGAAATGAATCAGCTGCCTCTTTCCCCCCGGCTCACTGATCAGCACTTGAATGCTGTAATGAAATCAGCGGGATGATGGCCGAGCAAGTCGAACCGGGATAAGTGAAACGAATTAGCGACGGCCAGCGCTGCAGATGTGCTAATGCATCCGTGACTGAACGCTGCCCCGGCACACTGAGCCAAATCCGCCCGCCGCTAAGCACCGGTCTCCCAGCAACATCATTAACATCAGTTAGGCCATGTTCAAAACGAAGGCGTGGATGTTTTTGTTCAAAATGAGGAGATGTACATGGAAAATATCGAGAATCGGTGAGGGGGAGGGGTAACCCGAACTCAGGATCGAACTGTTGAGCTGAAAAATAACTTGAAGTATTATACAGAAAATAAAAACGGTATCTAATTGAAAGTGAATGTGATTCTCAGTAGGCGGCATGGTGGTGTAGTGGTTAGCACTGTCGCCTTGCACCACCAGGGTCCGGGTTCGATTTCCGTCTCTGTGTGCATGGTCTCCCCGTGCTTGGTGGGTTTCCTCCGGGTACTCCGGTTTCCTCTCACAGTCCAAAGATATGCAGGTTAGGCTAATTGACGTTCCCAAATTGCCCGTAGTGTGTGTGCGCCCTGCGATGGATTGGTACCCTGTCCAGGGTGTACCCTGCATACAGGATAAAGCGGTATAAAAGATGAGTGAGTGATTCTCAGTCTTTTTTTTTTTTTTTTTTGGTGTTCTCATTTGTTCTAATCACGTCAGTCTCTTAAGAATTCATCCTGACATCTCTGTTCTAACTGGGTCAGCTTGTTTGGTCGCTCGTCACTAGACATGCCTGCCGTAATCACATGAGATGGCACGCAGGATGTTCTTCAAATGGTACAGCGACCAGGGCAAAAACCTTTAACTTGTCTCAGTTTGTTTTTCCACCCATGCATCTTATCCCCAAATCTTTAACAAAAAAAAAAAAAAAAAAAAAAAATTGCATTGAGAAACTTTATTATTTATAACTTATACGCGCAGGTGTTGGAGGTGTAGTGAAACGTGGGAGGCGGTATACAAGATATGAGCCGTTGTGTCATGTATCAGGCTGCGTTTAGGAGAGAAATATCTCTGGAGGCTTTTCATGCTCCAAATGTCATTCTGGATTTCTCCCCACGTACGCCTTCATCGCCAACTGACATCTCTCCATCTGTTTCAGCTCTACTTACAGTCAACGCAACGGCGTCCAACATCCTTGCAGCGAATTAGATTTTTGTTGGAAGGACAAAAAAAAAAAAGTATTATTAAATAGATATATATAGATAATATTTTCCCAGACAGCATGGACGTGCATTTTGTTTTCAATAAGAAGATTTAAATCAATATATCACACTACATCCTGGAATATGCTGGTTGACCAAATGAAGGGTATTTTAACCCCACACCCATCTGTAATCCTAGTACATTAGAACCTTTTCACACAATGTCAGTCACACAAACTAAATTTGGCTCCATATTTAAGCAGCAGCTGCAAGGTTCACTCTAACGCGGTGTAATCATCGATAAAGGCTGTTATTATGGCGTGCATCTGTCTACGGGACTGCCACTGGGAGAACGCCATGCCTAGCTGTGCACTTTAATGCTCTCTCACACGCGCACACCCATTTTACCCTCATGACGGTGGTTGGAAATAAAAGTAGGTAATTATTTATTTCAACGTTCACCGAAATCTCATGACGTCTGGATGATTTTGTTAATATCACGCAGCACTAATTGTTCACATCAGGCCTGTGCGATTTATACAGGGAGGAACATCAGATTAATGAATCGAATGACAGGCCGCTCACTTCAAAGCGAAGCACGCGGTGGAAATGAGCGCAAGATCTAATCCGTGTTCGACATGCGTATTTAAGGGCGAGTGAGCAAAGCAGAGCTGAGAGGGAGTGTAACCCACATCACCAAGCCTGTTTGCCTGAGACTGTGTATGTATGTTCCATTAACGTGGATAGACTGCGACTTCACACACGAGCCACAATCGAACACAGAAGAGCTAGGAAAAAAAAAACAAAAAAAGAAAAGAAAAATAACAGCTTAATTGATATACACTTGCACAGACCAAGCAAAGATGACATGTGCTCAAAGGAACAGTTCATTAACGATCAAAAGCACAAAGGATCAGTTCATTAAATGAATATAATGCCCATACAAGCTTAGTTGACTCAACATCACCCAAGAACAGCTCAACGAGAGAGAAGAGAACATGCAAGTACTGGATCAGCCAACCTCACCAGGCGATAATGTATATCAGGGCTTGACATTAACTTTTTTGCTCACTGGCCAATGTAGCTAGTGGATTTCCGGAGTCACTCGCCATTCAGCCTTTTTACTAGCCACAATTTTGTTACCAGAAAATCGCAGTTTT
>JAQQZS010000017.1:17927777-17948725 GCA_030068045.1 Platyallabes tihoni | reverse complement strand
TGACGTTGCTATTTCAACGTTGATTAGATTTGCAAAATCTAAACAAAATCCAACGGTTATCCAACACTGACACCTGACGTTGATTCAACGCTGACTCCACGTTAAAATGCCAGCTGGGCAGATATCAAAAAGGTGGGTGTGTGTGCGTGTGTGTACATAACCGTGCTCATCAGATACATCACAAGTTTATAATCACAGATGGTCTACAAAACAGATTCATTTTCAAAGGTAGTTATCTTTATATTGCAGTGTGTGTGTGTGTGTGTGTATGTATGTATATATACACACACACACATGCATGTGAGAGGCAGAGAGAATTAATTTAACCACGTGTGTAGGAAACAGACAGATCCAGAAGATTGAGCTCTCTATATATAGCCCACCTAGCCTACTATGCACCCCCCTAAACACACACACACAAGATGTAGGAGGCAGCAGTAGAGGGAATGTTAGGAGACAGGGTAAGAAGACAGGGAGAGGAGAAAATCACCCCACAGCAGAACACACGGACACACACACACATTTAAAAATAGAGACAAGGCCACAGCCGAGTTTGCTGAATAAATCTGATCTGAGAGCGAGTCCATGATCCAGTGTCAGCGCACAAACACACACCGAAAGGTTTCATTCCTTTCATTTGACTATTGACACATTTGTTTTAATTTTAAAAAACAAACAAACAATCTAATGAAGTGGGAGATCCAATGTCAATGTAAGGAAAAAAAAATAAATCATTTTTTGATGTGAGCAAAGCTCTTCGGGTTTTTAACTAATCATTTCGAAGCTCAGCATTTTATCATCAGTATTGTACGAGTAATGATATCGACTGATACACGATGCTTCAGAAACTGCTAATGTAATATGGTGTAATGTCTAGTTTATGGTTTTTGGGCTGGACTTCACACTCATCTGGCAACCCTGAGGACAATCACCGTAAAAGTCTGTGAATGGCAGGGTTTGGGATTTAATTGCAGATTGCAGAAATGTGTTCTAGAGAAAAAAAACAACTGATTCCGCAGTGCAAGTCAATTTTAGTTTTCTCCAACACACGGCCCGAAAGGCAGCCTTCTCTACTAAACTAGCAAGGAGTTTCTAGCAACAAGAAATTAATAGACAAAAAAAATAAATTTAATTGAAAAAAGGTATATAACAAAAGATCAAAACTATTTTTCTTTCAACCAAGCTACAACGAAGTAAAAGTTTGCTTCAAGGCCCAAGTACAATACTCCATTTGAATCCATTAAAGCCTCGCCCCTTTTCTTTTCTATTGGCTCGCACCCATACGCTTGCCCATTTTTCCTTCTTTCAATGCCTCAACCGCGGGCGTTTTTCACATTTCTTTCCCTGGCATTGTTACTGAGAACACCTGACCCCAAAGACTGCTTCGTTTTGATCCGTGGGAACACAATCGTTCTGTGCTCGGGAACTGCACCCGAGTCTGCTGGAAAAGGTGTTCTTAGGCACGGATCAAATCAGACAAGGAAATAATGGTACGTGAAAATGGAAGTGGACACGACATCGGTGACACGCCAATCTCAGCCACAGTAGAAAGGTACACGAGGGCACTGATTTTCTAAAATATCAATATCAGGCTCGCAAACCAACTAGCCGCCTGCATACTGCCACCTGCTGTATCGGAGGGTCAAAATGCAGACGCGTACACGAGTACAGAGAATAAAAATAACAACAATAACAAGGTGAATGCTGGCCAGTACAAATAAATTGTGCCTAGTGTTAAAGTGTCCTTAGATTACTGACTGTTCACTTCCTGCCTGATGTATTCGAACCCTTGACAGGTGTCAGTGTGAGGAGATAATAAAATGTTATTTACGTCACCTGTCTAAGATTTCATGATCTAGATATTATGCAGTATATTATATATATATATATATATATATATATATATATATACACACATATATATGAGGGAGAAAGAAAGAGAGAACATTGTACCAATCGTTTTAACAATGCTCCATACACTGCCCAGTACATCCGCACGCACAAAACGATATAACAGCTGGTGTGTGCGCGAGGACGGCTTTATAGGCAAGAGAGCAGTGTGAAAGCAGAGGAGGTCATGAGCAACGCCGCATGAACGGGACGCTTCCTTTCAGCTTGCGTGTGCTTGTTTTGTGCACACACACACACACACACACACACACACACACACACACACATATTCGCATGCACGCGTCCCATTCAAACACGGAAGGCAAGGCGATAACGGGCCATCAATTTCTAAAAAGGTGTAAATGAACAGTATGCTTGTATTGCAGGTTTACTCACATGTAAGCCGGTGATAACGGAGAGGACCGAGAGGTTTTAAGCACAGGCACGGGGAATTTCCAGCTCACAGGAGAGGCACTTTTCCATTTCAGCGGCATGTTTTGGGAGAAAAAAAAATTGTGAAAAATTTCAAATATATATATTTAAAAACCTGTCACGAGCTCCGGACCATGGACGGTCTTCCGGCCAGGGCTTCCATCCCAACAAAGCCCAGGCCGAGAGGAGGAGGAGGAGGAGGAGGAGAAGGAGAGAGCGGAGGAAGACGGTAATCGGTGTCGGTGCACTGACGCGCTGCCGCTGAGCGAGGCGGCTCCGCTCTGAGCTTAGCAGCGTGTGCTAGTGATTAGCCGAATGTGCAGCATGTAGCTGGGTACAGGACAGAAATAAATGTAAAAAAATTATAATAATAACCCGAGCATCTCCTGATGAAGATGGAAGAGGAGTTCACCCAGAAGAGCCAAGAAAAAAATTAATGAATTACAAAAATAAATAGACAGAGAGAGAGAGAAAAACCCAGAGACGCGGCGCTGCAGCCGAGCGCGCGCGAGAGTGGCACTGCGAGTGAAGAGGAGCGGACTGCAGAGCGAGAGAGAGGGGGGGGGGGGGTGGAGACAGGGAGGGGAGGAGAGAGAGAGAGAGAGAGAGAGAGAGACTGAGACAGACAAAGAACGAACGAAATAAATGGAAAGTAAAGGAGACAGATAGAGAAACAGAATAAAAAGAGAAGCTGGAGAGAGCCACTGGGACAAAGAGACAAACAGAGTAAGAGATGTACAAAGACACTGATACAGTGAAAGTAAACGAGTGAAATAGAAACACAGAGAGAGAGGAGAGACACTACATCATTTATTTATTTATCAGATTTGTATTTAGCCGTGATTAACTGAACGCTACTCATTTAGTGTTTATCGCTTCTGCTGCTGTTTATTTATTGACACTTTATTTACCGACTATTATTTAATCAACATTCCATACTCACTGATGATTTATTTATTTAATCAGCTGCTATTTAACCGTCTTGTTTATTAATTACTGCATTTCATCAGCTACTATTTACTCAAACTAATCATTTAGTAAATTGACTTCTTATTTAATCGGCTAATTGGAAAATTACTAGCGATATAAATAAAAAAAAAAAATCAGTTCAGTTATGAATCGAGATTCTTTGTGGTGAGTCACATAATGCACACCACACCGACACCAAAAATGATCAAAAAATTAAAAAAAAAAAAAAAAAAAAGACTTTTTACATGTATAATAGAGATGAACAAGTCGATCAGTCAGTGAGCAGAATCGTCTGGTTCTCAGTTTGATTGGACGTGACCGGTGATCAGACTCGATCAGATTCAGAAGCTTCCAAGTGGAAGAACAGAAACATTTTTATAGGGTTACATAATCAAAAAAAATCTAAATCACAATCACAGCTTAAAAGATCTGATCTGCATTTTCCTCCAAACTCCAAGTGAATTAGTCTCAAACCCGCTCATTACACACACCCGCTCATTAAAATCACATGGTAGAAGCCCCGCGCGATCGCAGCCGCTCGACCTGCGCGCGCTCTGTCGAGTTGAGTTTCTGAGACTGTGGAGGCGTTTGCGGCGGTAAAACAACGCCGTCTCTTTATAACCCTACAGGTGGTGCTCTCTGAACTATTCACACATTTTCATTCCGTGTGGTAGGACAGAATTAATTGCGGAGTTTGTTTAGAAATAATAATTACGGCGGATAACAGGGATGCGTTATGCCGAGTTAAATGTTAAACTCTTGTATTTTTAGCGTTTTTTGTAGTGTTTAAACGTTGCACTTGGGTTTTAAGTGAGAAAACTAATGTTATAAGGAACAGGCTACATTTAATTATTCAAACTTTTAAAACTAACAAAATCGGGTGAAAATCATGATGCTTATAGAATCGTAATTTTAATTGAACTGACACAGAGGTATCGTGATAATATCGTATCGGAAGGTGACTGATTCCCATTGCTAATAAATGAATTTAAAAAAAAAAATTTTTTAAAAAAACCACACACACCATCTTATATATACATATTATACACACAAATATATTCTTCCTAAAAGCATGATGGATAGAACGGGACAGTCTAAACGAGGACACGCAGAGACATGAGCGCTGCCTCTGGGCCGATTCTCTCCTGCCGGGTCAGTGCTCTTTCAAAGAAGAAGAGAGACGAAAAAAAAAACTAAAAATAAAAAAAAATAAACGGACTCGTTCCTGCGATTACGTCGTTCTCTGTTCGAAGCGCTGACAGTACGTCAGGGGAGCGCGAGAGGCGAGTGCCATGATGTGTGAAAGAAAAGGGAAATGTACTGGAGCGATCAGAAACACCAGGCACAAACAAACTGAGGTCTGAATTCAAAGCAGCGGAGGACAAGGCAATTTTGAGAGATAGAGCGAGAGAGACAACAAGAAGCCACTTTTCTAAAAATGCTTCTAGCGTCCAAAATGGTAAAAGGACAAAAGACAAACACACTTGCCTAGGACATGGATCCAGACGCACACCGAGCTTCTACCCTCTGCTGGACGCATGAGGCACTGAGGACTCGGGGACGCGCTTGGATGCGGCGCTCCTGTTTAATTAAGTGTAAAATGTGTGGTGCGTGGAGGCTCGTCTATTCCTAGCGGTCTATTATTAGGGGTAATTAAGTGTAGAGTGATTTTACTTTGGGGTCAAGTTGCTATTTGTGAGGCAAATTCCTTTCTGTGTCACGCTGACACGGGCGAACAGGGTCGTGCGTCACTCATCGGACCGGCGAAGGCGTCCTGAAGGCGAGAAACACATCCTGCAGACGTATTAGACGACAACCCAGCGTTCTGCTCAGATACACGCACGAACAAGGTGACTGGTCGTAAGGCCAGAGCAGGAACGCATCTCACGTGAGAGACCTGCCATAGACAGGCTGAAAAAATGTGAGAAACAGGAAAAAAAAAAAATCAAAGGCGAAGTGAAGCGTCTTGGTAAACGAAGCCTCATTAGAGAAATGAGACGTTTTAAGCTTGGTTATGTTTCACACAGAATTTTGTGGAAACTTCATGCTGGGAATTAGATCCAAAATGGACCATCTATTCCTATTAATTAAACATGAGAACTTTATTAATGATGAAGTTACACACACACACACACACAATCATTGTGAACTTGACCATCATTGGGTTTTTAAATGCACTTTTTGAGCTAGACTTCCTGGGATTGTACAACAAACACGGCCAAAACTCAGTACTGGTGCTGATTTCATTCTTTTTTATTTTTTATTTTATACATATAATACTGCATTTTTCTGAAGTTGATGCAACATTGAAGTGACCAATATTGCTTCCCTAAAAATTTCAAGTTGCTAACTTCAGTCGTTGTGGAGAGATGATTTTATGTGTGACCCCAAAATGGTCATTTTTCAGGGTTATACTGTCTCACGTCAATCAATCATTTAAAAACCAAATGATCACCATTTCTTCATGAGTTGTTGTTGGTCTTTCGGCTGCTCCCTTCGCCACAGTGGACACTTAGTCCGCACATATAAGCTTGGCACAGATTTTATGCCGGATGCCCTTCCTGGCGCAACCCTCCCATTTTACCCGGGCTTGGGACCGGCACTGCATCCAGTGGCTGGAGTTTGGGCACTGGCTGGGATTTGAACCCAGGCCCTTCACATGGCAGGGGAAAACACCTACCACTGATCCATCAGTGCCCCCTACTATTTCTTCATGAGAATTATGAGAGTAAAATTGGTGTAAAGCTTCTAGAAACAGTTTTTTTTTTGTGTGTAAAAAGCGTAAAAAGCAAAAAAATCTGTAGTGTCCGTAACCATGGCAAATGCAACATTGCTAAGATATCACAATATGAATTTCAGAATAATAGTCTTTCCATGTGAAATCAAAATCTGCCAAGTTTCATCTTGAAGTAAAATTTTAAAAAATAAACACTAAAACATAAAAGAGCATGAAATTGCATTTAGCAAATGTGTTTCTTTTTATCTGATGAAAATATAAAATGTGTATGCATATTTATAATTTAAAAAAAAAAAAAAAAAAAACATGGATCGGGATTAAGTAGTATGAAAAATGGTGTCATATGATCCTATCTGAAAATTCACTTTTTATTACTAATACCATGTTTTGGCAGACAGTTAATTCTGTTGAACTTCCCGAAATGTCTCAATTTTCCAAGCACAATGCCTCTCAACTTCCTGTTACTGATGATTGCCTAGATTCAAGATTCAAAGAACTTTATTAATCCCAGTGACGGAAATTGCTTGAAAAAGTGGGAATGGTCTTGGTCAGCGATGTGTGGTTGAAATCACCGGAGATCAAGAGAAAGGCGTCAGGGTGTCGAGTCTGGAGTTTGGCAGTTACAGAGTGAATGACGTCACACGCGGCAGCGGCATTTGCGGATGAAGGAATGTAGAGCTGGTAGTTTCACTGTGCAACATCAAAAGTGTGTGTTAACATCATCACTCACTGGATTGACCAATTTACAGGACAATGGGAAAGTCCACAGAGCACTGAGAAAGAGGATCTTAAATTTATACAATTCAGGAACGTCCCTCAGAGATCAGTTGAAACTATTGTATGGAAGTAGAAGTTAACGGGAGATGGAGGTACTCTGCCAAAATTTAAAGAAGACTCACCCTCAACAACACCCTCAGCTGAAAGGAACAATCGAGGAACCACCAAGGTGCAGGTTTGCCATAAACTGCTTGGGGACCAGTGATGTCACTGTCTGGAGTCAAGACAGTTTTATATCCACATGACCTGAAGGGCTGCTGAGGAAGAAGAAAGCACCTCCTCCAAAATCCACACCCTCAAGATCAACTAAAGTTAGCAACTGACCATGTGGACTTCTTATAGGAACATTAAAACCAAAAGGTACGTTAGGAAGAGTAAAATTAAGACAGTCAAGCCCAAGAATACAGTACCAGCCCTTTAGCATGGTGGTGGTAGTAGTATCATCATGCTTTGGGTCGGTTTTATTGCCCCGTAAGTGGATAGGATAATGGGGGGGAAAAAAAAAAAATAAAAAAAAAAAAAAAGGATGACTACCTCAAAATCCTTCATCAGAAAGTCAAAATTTCAGCTAGATGGTTAACAAAATAGTCAAATAGTCTTCCAACAGATCAATGACCTCAAACACATCAAAAGTGGTTGTAGAAAGAATAAAGCAAGCCAAGTTCAAGCTTCTGGAGGGTCAGCACTATTCTGGATTGTGCTTAAAAAAGTCAGGTTGGTGCCAGAAAACCAACAAATTTAACTCAACACTACACATTCTGCCAAGAGGCCCGGTCAAATATCCAACCAGAATTCTGCTTGCTCATAGCTAACAAAAGTGTCTACTAAAAGGTGGGCGTTCAAATGAAAACTTGTGCTGCAGGTATAATTTTTTTCAATAATGAAAAGATGTATTTAAAAATGAATGAATAAACGATGAATAAGAAAAACAACCGTGGTGACAATTAAAATGAATGCTAAATTTATAATCCAGTGTCTTATTTTTTTTTATATTATTATTATGATGTAGCAGTTTAAACAATACATTATTTCCAAACAAATGTAATTTCATTGTTCTCTGACAATCAATTTTCTTTTCTAACATAATACAAAACTAAATAATCAAATGGGTATCTCCCAGAGGATCTTATCTGGAAGTCAACACTTCCTAAAAATAATGTGGAACAGTGTAAAGGCATTGAAGTGTTAAGTATGCTTTCCACTGGTTTATGAAGATCTGCCCAGAAAGGTTATCACAGGGCACTCCAAAAATATATGCCAGTTATTGGCTTCCCGAAGCCCTCACTGTCTCCAGCATTTGGTGTCCCCTCCCTCAATATGTGCCTTCTGTTTTGGTGTAATAAAGAATCTGATAAGACACTTCCTGCCATATGTGAGAGTTTGTACATATCCATGGAAATTTACATACATCAAGCCATTCCTCATTTGATATATATAAAATAAAAAATTACCCTCTTTTTCCCCCATTTTTCTTTAATATATTCTGTAGAGTGATTTTTTTTTTTTTAGCTCAAGACCTTCATAAAATTTGGATGAGACACGTATATTTGATTTACCTTTTTTTTTTTATATATATATATATATATATATACAAGAGTAGAAGGTTGTTATTCCTTTTGAGACTCATGACTTGCATCTATAAACCATTCTATTTGGTTTAAAATTAGGGTCATAAGCACACCATTGAATTATTTGTACTGTAATTTACAATCCAATTTATACTCTTCTTTTACTGTATTCCAGAATTTTAGTTGGGTTTAATCCAGGAGTTTTGCACCTTGTCTATAAATCTTCCCAAGTTTTTATGTGCCAGTACTGCTTGAATTGGGGGATCATTCATTATTGTAAGTTCCATCTAGCTTTATATGCCAGATTACATATGTTAATTAAATATTTAGTCTGGGCCGCATAAAAATAATCCCTGAAATGGGGTAATGCCATACCTCCTTCCTCTTTTGAAAGCTGTAATGTTTTGAATTTAATCCTGGGTTTTTTGCCAAATAAACCTGGAAATGATCTTATCTAATTCAGACTAGTGTGTTCAGGGAATTTCTACAGGAAGAGCTTGAAACATATAGAGATACTGTGGAAGGATGTTCATCTTTATTGAGTCAATTCTATGACTGAGGCCAAGGAAAAAGATGGCATTCTATCTATGAATATCATCTTTAATTTTTGTTAACAGTGGGTCTAGATTTGCCTCTGCCAGAGTTGAAATTTCTTTCGTTTAGTGTATTCCCAAATATTAATATCATATTAAGTAGGAATTTTTCTCTAATATATTTTGGAGGTGTATAGTTCAAAGTCAAAGTTAGCATTTTTTGTATATTCAATTTATATCCTGCATTTTTCTAGACGATTCAATTAATTCAGGAAATGAGTTAGTGGGTTTAGTTAAATAAATCAAAATATCATTAGCATATAAGGCCAATTTGTGATCTTCTCCATTAATACTGATGCCTTGATGAGCACAAAAGGCAGTGGTGAAATTAGGCATCCCTGTCTTGATCCACGTTCTAAGATAATGGTATCTGAAAGGTACCCATTTATTTTTTTTATTCGGGCAGATGGTTTATTATATATCGTGTGGATGCTCCTAACATAAATGTTGTGAACTGCAAATCTTTCAAGAGCTTTATATAGGAAAGACCAACTTAGGGAATCAAAAGCCTTCTCCGCATCTAAACTAATTAAAAGAGCTTCCAGTTCGTCTTGTTAAACATGACTTAATATCTGCAGAGATCGTCAAATATTATCATGAGTTTGTCTTTGAGAGATAAACCCAGTCTGATCGTTATGTATTAATTGTGGGAGAATCTTTTCTAGTCTTCTGGCAAGGACGTTTGTATATAGTCTGTAATCGATGTTCAGGATCTAAATTGGTCTCCATTAAAGATGTATTGAACGCCAGAAGACGACTTGGTATTAATTCAGATCGAAAAGTCTTATACCACTCTGACGTAAAGCCATCAGGGCCAGGAGTTTTATTCGTCTCGAGTCTGAAGATATTTAGTTCTGTCTCAGCTATCGCAGCTATTAATGATTGATTTTGTTCCTCGGTTATAAGGGAGTCAAGAAATTGTCTAATCTGTTGCTCATCCTCTAGGTGTGGTTGTGTATACAATAACTTGTAATATTTTTAAAACATTTTTTAACATTTCATTTTGTTTATATTGTATGTTTTTAAGAGTTTAAATCCCTTATTTTATAAATTGATTTATATATTGCCAGGTAGATAATAGCGCGACTTGCTCCTGATCCGTATTAGTGGATGACTTCACCACTGTAATGGAGAATCCTCGTGAAACCATGTCCCTCGTTGCCTCCGTAGCATCCTGGTACAGCCGAGTGCCGTCATCATAAAATACACGCATCTTTGGCGAAGACGGTGTCTGGAACTTTATTTGTTTTTCATTTAACACTTTCTTGGCTTCGGCGTAGAAGCGAGCATCGTTGCAGAACACTTCTTTTTTTTTTTCTGCCAAGCTCTCCGAAGCACCTCTTCCTTTGTCCGGTAACTGCCGAACTTGACTACTATTGACCGCGGCCTTGCTTGCAGATTAGTAGGTTTCGGTGCCAACGCTCGTGTGCTCGTTCAATCCCAAACTCTCTGTCCTGGGGAAAGTCTAGTGCACTTTAACAGGTTATCTAGAAAGCCAATCATGTTCTTCTTACCTTCTTTATCTTCGGCTATTCCGTAAATACTTAAATTGTCCCTACGGGCACGACCCTCCTGATCCATCAGTCTGGGTTCCAGATTAGCTTGGTGCTGTGCTAGTCGTTTGATTAGCATTGATGTAGCTTGAAGCGCTGTCTCTGTTACATTAATTCTCTCCTCTGCCTCCAGTCTGTCATTTGTTCTCTTCAACTCTTGTTTAATATCACAAAGCTGTACCTCATTGTCCCTTCTGAACCCTCAGAGTTCTCTGAGAATACATTGCTAGCTAACTTCGGCGCTATCTTCGCCATGAGGGAATGATGTCGGAGAGCTGCTTCTGCCATTTTGTCTTGCTTCAGAGTCATTTTCTGTTCCAGTCGCCGTTATCCTACTTCTAGTAATAACCCCTTTCTCCATGGTTGTGTAAAATATTCACAAGGTGTCACAAAAACAACTTTTTTGGGTTATTTTACAAAACCGTCGGTGAGCTCGAAAATTAGGCTGTCATCCTCTTGGTGGCGTTACCGAAAAACCGTGTCTTATTTTCTACATGGATGCAAGTGCAAATAGCGCTAGTGGTCATTTTGTTTTAGCTGTTTAATTTGTATTGTCACACATTTTGACACAACTATCTCGTTGCAGAAAAGTAAAACACGACACTGGAGGCGTGACGGTTATTTCAGATCAGGAATCGTGAGGGAGAAGATAAGACACGATCACCTTGGGAATGAAACATCAGCACATGCCTCAGCAAAAGAAACGAAGACCAGATTGGAGGGATTGATGATGTGGTCGCATTCTATGCTGCATGTTGGGTGTCTGATCCGGTATGAGTATTTTTGGCGGGGCTTAAAGGAAATCCTCTATTAATCTGCATTCAGCGTTTTCAAAATGGTTTGGTGGTGCGAGAGAAAAAGAGAGAGAGAGAGAGAGAATCATCCGTGTCATGACTGTAACCATTTCATTCAACCAGAGCGAGCACTTGGTGAAGATAATAAATAAATAAATAAATAAATACATACAAATAGAGGTACCAGTAAGAAAATGTCTTGTGTTAATATTCAGACACTCGTTGCCGTTCCTCATTTCATAATAAGTTATTTACCCGGAATTGAAATGGACACTTTGAGAACACTATCGGTGAAGCACGGTGGCGGCGGCATCAAGTTAAGACTTGCCCTTGGTTTCCTCTGTTACACAGACTTCCGTACTTGCAAAGTGTGCTTCGTTTCATCAGTGAGAATACAATCATTGCAGGCTTGGGGACCATGAATCAGACATGGACCAACTCGACCATAGCTCATAAAAGTAGGAAGACTCACAAGAGCGTTGGTCTTGATGTTTTTTCCCAAAAATCAATAATATTAAAAACGCATAGCACGAACTTCCATGTTCCCTTCTTCCCTTGTGTTTAATGATGGCTTACAAAGCAAGTAGATGGACACTAGGGTCGGGAATCACCAGTGACCACCTGATACGATATCAAGATACATCAGTGCTGATTCGATTTAATTAAAGTATCATGATTTTATGAATATCCCAATTCTGTACTACATTTTCCTTCCATTTTTTTTTTATAATTTTAAACCTTAAAAAAAAAATTTACTGAGTAATTAGATGCATCCTGTTCCTTATAACATTAGTCTTCAAATTTTAAAACCCAAGCGCAGCATTTAAACAACAAAACTTCAAATACAAGAGTTTAACGTTTAACTGAGCAGCGCGCATCTCTGCCACAAGCCATAATTATTATTTCTAAACAAACTTACAAATTATTCACTCCTACCACACAGGGTGGAAATGAGTAAATAGTTCAGAGTGCGCCACCTGTAGGATTATAAAGAAACAGCAGCGTTTTACCGCCGCAGACGCCTCCAAACTTCTAACACGTGTAATTTTTCGACTAATTAGCGCTGGCAGTGTTCTGAAACTGGTGTAAGTGTGTAATGAGCAGGTTTGAGACCAATTCTCTGACAGAGTTTGGAGAAAAAGGTAAATCGGAGGATTTTAACATGCGTGATTTTTAACAATGTAACGCCATAAAAACGTTTCTGTTGCGCCACTCGGCTTCTGTGCTTGCTTTGAACTACTTTAGTTACAACAAAGAAAAAAAATTATACATTTATTAAAAGTTTTTTAAAAATTAGTTTTATTTACTTTTTTGACTTAATATCCTTTAAGCGCATTATTACAGAAGTCCAAAGTAAAACACACCCACGCCTGTATAAACCTGCCCTGCCCAAAAAGTTCACATCACGAGGAACTGCATCGTCTTATTTCACGATCTACATCCAAAGTACCTTTGGTACCTTTTTTTTTTTCCCCAAAAAGTACCAAATATTCTTAACAATGAATAGTGTAGTGGTAGGAGGAAGAGCTAACTGACCATTTAAAATCAGTCCACTTACACCAAACCTTATAGCACCCACACACACGGTAAACACCTCAAAATATAAACACTCCAACACACTTGCACATCCTCCTCAAGGCTTTGACTCACCACTTGGCAGGGGAAAAAAAAACAAGACCCACACACACACACAGAGATCCTCCACTGAAGAACATCTCGAGCCACCGTAAAGGATAAACAGTAATCAGCGCTTTGAGACTCAATTTACTTGGGCCTTGTTCAAATAAACGCCTTTGCCTGCTGTCTGTTCCCTCCCACTACTGTACTTCTCGACGAGATTTAAAGCGATCTGAGAAAAACAACTTCTTTATGATCCAATCTCAACGTCTGATCATGTACACATTCCCACAGTTGGTTTCAGATTTTAAAACCAACAGCATCATGTAATAATTTGTCGTTTCTTGCTCTAGAGTTATTCAGTTGCTACGGTAACATTCAAACCAGTTTCCGTGCATACGAAGATGTGGAGGATCTTATAAGAAAAATACAAAACCATGATAATCAGGAGCAGAGACTAGAAGAGTTATTCATTGTTCAAGGTTATAAATTGTCAAACTGTATGACATGTACCCGAATTCCTTTACAGGAAATACAAAGAGAGGAAAAACGACATACATTGCACAGTACCTGTCGTGCAGCCCCAAGGACATGGTGTCCCCTCGATGCACAGGGTAGTCCATTCCCACGCACTCAGCCACAGCGCACCTCTGCAACATAAACAAATAAAAAAAGTTTTAAAAAATTAATAATAAATCACGTACTAGTGCCATGTTGTTCAGACTGCCATTCCTAATGTGATTCTTGGCAGATCCAGATCAGAATCAGATTGTCTTCATGTAGTCTGAACGGTTTATATTTGGGGGGGGAACCAACACATTGAAACTGACTGGATCAGCAAGTCCGATCTGAAGCATATCCAAAACTGGTTTGGAATCGTATTTGTAATGATGCGTCCCAGTCTGAACGCTCCACTCGCTCGAATCCGATTTAATGCTGTCCGCTAGGTCACTCGCAACCCGATGCAGGAGCTCGAGTCCACATCATGACATAATCTCATAGTATGGGAAGTGGATTCATGGTTGAAAAACGAGCGCGGAAACGATGGACAAAATTAACGATTCTTTTATTTATTTATTTATTTTACTATTTTTACGTTTATAATGGAGATGAATCGGTCATGACCAGAATTGGCCGGCTTTCAGTTTGATTGGACATGACTGGTGGGAGAGATCGGCCTCGGATATAAACGATTCCGTACCGAGCGCAGAAGCTTCTGAGTAGCGCAACAGACACACATTTCCTGTACTGAGAAAATGTAAAACATCGCTGTTTCTTGATAATCCAACAGTTGGCGCTCTCTGAACTATTCACACATTTTCAGTCGATGTGGTAGGAGTGAATTATTTGCCAAGTTTGCTTAGAAACAATAATTACGGCGGATAACACACATGCTGCTCAGTTAAATGTTAAACTCTTGTATTTGAAGTTGGTTTGTAGTGATTAAACAATGCTCTTGGGTTTTGAATAAGAAAACTAATGTTACAAGGAATGAGCTACATTTAATTACTCATTATTGTCTTTAAAAGTGTAACAAAATCAGAGGAAGACGTAATATTGAATCGGGATATTTAAAATTGCGATTCTACAAACATCATGATTTTCTAATCAGATCGATACCGAGGTATCGCGATAATATCGTATCAAGAAATGGAGATGGAAATAATTAATTACAAACTGTTTAGAAAGTTAAGTTGCTGTGGTTTAAATTTGGTAATGAAACAGTAAAACATGGGACCTTTAATCTGAGGAACTTACAGCCACATTTATTACAACATGGTCCAAGTGATTTTGTTGCAATAGTGGCCACGGGTCTATTAAACTCAGAACCTCACAAACACTTTGTACTTTATATAGTATATATGTATACAGTCTAAATAATAGTCAGAGTTGCGTTAACGATCCTGACTTCATCATTCCTTCTCCATGATCTCGTTCCCCTTTCGGTCTCCGCTTACGCTGGAACCCTGGACAGCATATGGCACATCTATTAATACTGTGCTGCTCATATTTTGGGGCGTTGTCTGCCATCTGGGAGTCCAAACATCCTGCTGGGTTACACGAGCAGGGTTCACCAGTGAGGGAGGGAGAGCGAGAGAGAGACAGAACGAGACAGGGTTTGGAAAGGAAAGCGTCCAACAACTCTGCAGTAATTAAGTCTAGTAGAAAGAGAAAAGCTCTAAACTTTAAAGCATTACATCACCGTCAACCAATGCCAAGTGACCTGATTGAAACTTGGCCTCAAGTAAACTCTCTCAACGTTTATTTTTATTTTTATTTCTCTCAGATGTAAATTGTATTTATAACAGATTTATTGGTGGCTTTCCCCTCACAGGAAGTGTGAAGGTGTGAAAAAATTCTAAAGCACCAGATAAGGACACGGCCATAATGTCCCAGGTTCAAACTCCGGAGTTAAGATCCCTCCAAGCACTGTAGTGGCGTTAACCATAATACTCTGGGTTTACAACCTGCCGGATACTTTCTTATTTAAAAATACTGAGTTCTGTACAGTATTGAAACCTATACATTATTAAACATGTACACCATTAAAACAAACGGCAGTCATGCCTTGAATAGTGCGCCTGAAGTTACCTACTTCATTAGGTTCTGTTGACTTTTATTTATTTTTTTGGCCCTTGACCCTTTTATGTGCCTGGTGATAATCTGTAATTTAACACGGTGTTTATGGACCGTTATAACCGGCTGCTTTATTTATAATCCGTGTCTCTGGTCAGAGGAAGGAAACCAGCCGCGTCCCAGGATCGAATAGCGAGTGGTTAGTTAGAATGTCCCGGTGAGGTAATCCGCGTTTATGGACGTTTTTAAACTCGACGCCCCGTCCAGGTCGAGTCTCCAGACAGCAGCCTTGGGGAGAGATCGAGTTAAGGGGTAACGTTTCAGGCTCACATGCAGGAGCGTGCTCATACTCACGGTGCAAGTCAAGTCCTAAACCCAGTCACCGAGGGGGAGGGGGGTTGGGGATCAAAACCGGACTCTAATCTGTCAAGTTCCAGTTCCTCAATCAGCAAAGTCAAGGCAGTCGATTGTGATCGAATGTGGCCAAGAACCAACGACTTTCTCGAGAAGAAGAAATCTGATTAACATTCCTGAATCCCATTAGCAAATATGTGGAGTTCTCTCAATTACTCGCTCTCATTTATAAAATGTTATTTTACTCAGTTTCCAGACCGAGTGTGTAATATCACTCCAATAAAGAGAGCAGAGATTTTCATCTTTTGGATACTGACACAGTCTTGTGTGCATGTGTATGTGTGTGTGTGTGTGTGTGTGTGTGTGTGTGTGTGTGTGTGTGTGTACGTTTGTGATTAGAACTTGCAATCTTCTGATGATTGGATTCCACCTGGGACCCCAAACAAAACCTTTTTCCAACTGTAGTCGACCACATCCTGCTTCGAAAAGCTCAAAATATTACAGCGGGAATATACGTGCCTCAAAAATGGCCATTGTTCAGCGTTATACAGTCTTGCTTCAAACAATAATTGTTTAAAACGCAAATTATTAATAATTTCTTTATGAGTATTAATACTAAAATTTGTGTAAGCTTCTAGTATCATATGACCTGTAAAAGTGTTGCTTAAATTGTTTTTTTGGTAAAGGGTTAGTAAAAAAGCAAAATAAAAAAAAAATCTGTAGTGTCCGTAACCATGTCAAATTCCTGTCGCAATATCTTAACAATTTTGCATTTTAGAATAATACACTTTTTCAGGTTTATGTCTTTTCATGCAAAATCTAAATTGGCCAAGTTTCATCTGAAGGACCGTTAACACCATTGAAAGAGTTGAATTAAAAAATAATAATAATAATAAAGATTTTATGACCATGATGTACATACAGTTTATGATGTACATACGGTAGTGTGGTCAGGTGATCAGATCACTACCTTAAGACAAACAAGCAAAAAAAAAAAAAAAAAACTTAAAGAAAAGAAAATGAGAATAACCACTCATTTTATTATTTTACCAAACCCATGACATCCTGGAGATACTTATGAGAATGAGTACCAAATGGTGGACTAACTCAGTTCCCAGCTGGCTCAAATACACACACGCGGCCTCAGTCCTGGGACGTTCTCCATCTCTCTGTCCACCCGTCATCTAACGGAGACAAGAAGCCCTCCACAATCTGCTGAAGCCTAGCGTCTCCACTTCACACAATCCGACAAAGCGCCTAAAGTCCCTACAATCAACTTTAGCATTTCTCTTGGAAATGAGGCGACCGTTTGAAAATCCAAATTTGGGTGAGTGTTCAGACATTGTGTAGGTTGTAGACGGGATATCTGATCCTGAGACGAGGAACTCGCTCATATTATAGGGAAGAACTTTATTCTGTAATTGCGTTCGCTTAGATTATGAACACTTGGGCTTCACGGTTAAAGATCGTCTTCCGTTACTTGAACTGAAATTATTTAAAGTTCTATAGGCATTGCACAAAAAACACGCCAAAACCTCAAATGCTTAAAATAGACATGGGCCTGATTAAATACAGTTCATGTGCACATTACTCATCACCCTATCCTCTAAAGTGATGTACTGTATACAATTCAGCAGCTCATTACAATACATTAGCTCTTGGGTTTGGATCTCAGCCCAGCACGTAAATCACTTAAGAACGTTAACCACCACTGGGACGGTAGGACATTAACACCTTAACCACCCTGGCAAAAGCTTGACTAACATGCTAGCAAGTTAAGAGCTTTTTTTTTTTTATATATATATATTGATGTCAAATACCGGATAGACTAGCTGGACCGTGAGCATGTAAACATGAACGGTCTGAGCACACGCCCTCATAGTTCAGATACTTGCCTTCCAAACACAAGTAAAAGAAGTATCGCTCTTTAGAAGTTTGCATACCCTTCGTTTGTCACATGCTTTGTTTGCATCATCAAAGTCAGAAGAAAACCTAGGCAGGTTGAACACACGGCAGAAAGGATGATCCTGAACAGGTGACAAACTCTATCCCTTTTTGTTTTGGAGTTTTGTCTCGGACAAAGACTTGTCTAACTTGCCCGGGTTTATTAGTGAGTAAAAGGAAAGTTATTAAAAAAAATTATAATAAATAAATAAAAATAATAAAATAATAATAAAAAATAAATTGATAAAAAAATAAATAAATAAAAAAAAAAAGGAAGCTACTTCAAGTTTATACAATATGAAAGTGACCAATCCAGCTTCCCTAAAAAATTCCAAGTTGCTAACTTCAGTGTTTTACTGTCTCGCTTCAAACAATCATTTAAAATGCAAATTATTTATATTTCTTTTAAAATAAAAAATTGGTATAAGCTTCTAAAAGCATATGACCTGTAAAAATTCTTTCTTTCTTTTTTTTTTTGTGGTAAAAGCTTAAAAATAAATGTTATATGATCCAATCTGAAAATTAACTTTTTTTCACCATAGGTGAGAACTTTTTAGCATAAACACCGTATTTTGGCTGAATAGTACTGGTGGTAAAACTATTAACAGAGCTATTGTATTGGAGGTAATGTAAACGTTTAATCCACTGCACTTGATTTTTTTTTATGTTGAATTTTCAAGTAAAGGATCTCTTTGGTACCCCAGGCCAAGAAAGTGTCCTGATACCAAACTTTAGCTGCTTCCGCCAAACCAAAAAAGTTCTGTGGATAATTATTTTGTAAAACTAAACAGTGGTTGCTTAAGGAATAAACTCTTGTGACTGATTACATAAATATTTTATAAAATATGTATTTTTTATATTTATATTCTTGTATGCTAAATCATATTTTTGTTTATATTTTTAGAGATATAATTTTATTCAAAATTTTAGACAAAAATTTATATTAAACATAACGAACAGTAGAATTTTAAATCCATTGCACTTCACATTTCTGATGTTCAATTTTCAAGTAAAGGACTTCTTTGGAACGAAAGGCCAAGAAAGTTTCCCCGACACCAAACTTCACCTGCTTACGTCAAACCGAAAAAGTTCTGTGGAGAATTTTTGGTGGTTACTTAAGTAATACTAAGGAACTCTTTAATAATGTGCGTAAACAAGACTATTTGCCTGGGCTATAACCCGAGGCTGAGGTACAAGCCCGGACTGAAGAAAAAGTGTTTGTGTGTGCGAGTCACATGATAGACACCGCTGCGGTCACATTAAATATAATAAGTCGATACCGAGATGTCACCTAACGTCCTGACCGAGGATGTATAGTGTTGACTCATCGTGAACAGAATGTTGGCAGAGACATCACAAAAAACGAACATTAAACAAGCAGCTCAAGTATACATACACACACACACTGGGTTTGTCAATATTAATTAATGATGAGTGTGTGAATGGTGTGTCGGTGCAAATCAACAATACAGTTGGTGCTCTAAGATGAAACACTTCAGGCGTCCAAATAAACGAAGAAAAACTATGACTTTAACTCTAAGACAGCTTGTGAAAACTATCCCCTTAGTCCAAGAACAAGCAGGGAGAATATTTGAGTCGGCTTCACCCCCCACTTCGGCGTCCCCTGTCGACTCGGTTTCTCCCCAGCAACACTCTCGCTGACGGACACGGGCACGTGGGGCGGGTCGGGGCACCAGATGCCACTTCTGAGGCGCAGCCGTCGAGATGACGAGGCTTACCAGGAAAAGCGGTCCCGCTGCCACGGCAACTGAGACAGCGGATTAAATGAGAAAAATAAGACGCAGGAAGAAATGACACAAAAGACGAGCGCTAGATATCCGACCAGGCTAATTAGAGACACGCGAAGGGGTGATATCACGATAAATAGCACCACAACCCTGACTCGGACCCGGATCCGAATACACTCGACCTCAAAGTCAAGTGTGAAAGCTGCGCCACGCGCCCAGGTCTGCTTCGTATGCTGACGAAGGCGTGAGGGTTACTCGACGTGGTTTCCAAGACAAGTAGGGAGAAAGTGCAAAGTGAAGACACTAGTGTACGAGCTTGGTGTCTTGGCAACGGTGCACTTTTTCTAACATAAATCAATGTTTTATAGTCAATGAGCCACAAGTGTACGCCCCCTTTTCATTTTTTAAAGGCAGCTTGAAAACTAGGCGAATATCGCCCCCTACTGTATCGGAGTATATAGCTCAGAAAGCATTCTTGGGTACGGAACAACATGAATAACGTGAAAGTGATTCGATGTTGGGGCAAATCAGACCTCTGATAGGAAAACGACCTTAAATAAAACTAGCGGTATTACGATGTCGTCTCTTGCACTCTTGGAACAATTACGAAGCTTTATTTTCGTCCACCGCATTTCCCACATCCATCAATAAGAGCTTTAATGCCTGAGTGAAGGGGGGGGGGAATAAAAATCAATACAACATTAAAGTTTCAACACATTTCTAATTCAATCATCTTCCATCCAGTCCGGGAGACGGAACAGACTCTTATAGAATGCATTTATGACTTCCGAGTCAAAGGCAGATCCTGAGTTACTGTACGTGTTCTCATCTCCATCTGGCGAGAAGCAGGATCGAGTGACCTGGCGCACGCCTCCTAACCAACGCTCCCCGTTTAGGAGCATGGCTCCGGGTAGAACGAGAGAGAGCGAGAGAGAGAGAGCGAGAGAGTTCAGGGTTACAGTGTTGTCATGCTCAAAATGCATACATTCGCTTTAAGGTCTATTTTTAGCCCCCTCCCCTAATATATTTAACAGGCACAACATAATTATCACCGATGGTTCAAAATATCATCAGCAGAGTTGACGGCTCTCGTGTATTTATACTCCTGACTTCTGCAATTTAAAGCGGCACGCAGGACGAGAGTCACATTATTTTCCATAACGATTAAGCCATCAGCAGACAATTACACAACCGTGTCTAATTCCTTCTGTTTCTAACACACTTCTCAAAAAAATGCTGATGCTTGGGAGGAAAAAAAAATTAACTAGAATGTCAGAATTGGTTTATTAATAAAGAGATATCCAAGAAATAAATAAAAAAACTCTGCGATGGATTGGCACCCTGTCCAGGGTGTACCCTGCCTCGTGCCCGAAAGTCTCCTGGGATAGGCTCCAG
>JAQQZS010000017.1:17904388-17918240 GCA_030068045.1 Platyallabes tihoni | reverse complement strand
CATACACAAATTTTGGCTATAGTTCCAGTTATGAAAATATTACAATGTAACTAAGGACATATAATAAACAGAATGAGTAACTCACCTTCATATCTTCCAGTCTGAGTCGTTCGTTTGAATCTGTTGCACTGCATAGCGTCTATGGGAGTCACGTGTTAAAAGAACGAACGACTCGAGACTCGAAGACTTATTGCTGAGAATCGTTCAATACTGTTTCCTGTATATAACATACGGAGGTTTTGTGATGCTTTGCACATGCGCGCCCAATAGAAACTGAACGAATCACTCACCGAGACTACTCGTTCATCTGAGTCATGTTAAAGATTCGTTCAAAAAGAATGAATCGTTCATGAACGACCCGTCACTAACACGTAACTCAGTCATTCACGATCAGTACACCGATTGTCTTAAGTCACGTTTTACCATTTTTGGTGTATTTTTAATGATTTAATGATAATTTGTGGGTGAATTGAATTTGCTTAGGTTATGATCTTGTACAGTCAGAGTAAACATCATTTAGACGTTGTGAAATAAGGAGTAATACCGCACAAATAGATTAAACAGCATGAAAAAGTGATTTTCTTCTATCTAATTGTCTCCATAGACCCAAGAGAACCAGGTACAGGAAGAAGCTGCTGCGTCAGAGCCTCGCCATGACGACTCTCTCCAGGTTTCACCAGTTTCTCTCTTCTATCTGTCTATTTACTTAGTTTATGAATGTGAGCTGAGCGGCCGATCGTTAGGTTGTAACGCCCACTCTTGATCGCCACGCTACAGCGCCGTTCCCGTGTCTGTGTGGAATTCAGACTCAGAGAACTCGGATCTGTGTGGGTTTGTGTGTTTTGGCCCGAGTCCCAAGCTCACTCCATCTGAGAACAAAAGACGCTATTGTTGCTTTGACATTCAGCAGTGTGTTTCCTTAACAAACTCGCGGGCGGCACTTTATTCGTCCTGAGATCCTGGGAGGCCGCGGTGTAGCCAGGAACTGATTACAACAAGGGGATGAGGGAAGAGGAACTAAAACCACCGACTGCGTGTGTGATTAGTGTGATGCCGATCGTATATCACGTGTGGACATCAGGCAACAATTACTTAAACCATCAAGCGATTTTAAAAAGAGCAAAATAACTTTGTATAATAATCCCAAAGAAAAATTGTATCATTCCAGCAGCATGTTCACATATTATACAAAATAAACTGTTTACAATTTAAGGTGCATTCATGAGGTAAAAATTGTGTCAAATTTAAACTGCGGTAATGAGGTACAAATTGTGTCAGATTTAAGGTGCTGTCAAATAATATGAATATGAAATTACTGCTTCTATGTTCACATGCATGATGATTGTATATGCAGGTTGGAAAGAAACTCTACATGAGGTGCTCCAGCAACTAGTAACAGAAGGAATAAAACACTTAAAATAAAAATAAAATGCGTTTCTAATATTTTTTGGCAGGCAAAAATAGGCTGGGAGTAGAAGGCAATACAATCAGATCTTTGCTTTGTTTTCGCCTCGTGCACCTTGTTTACAATTTAAGGTGCATTCATGAGGTAAAAATTGTGTCAAATTTAAAGTGCAGTAATGAGCAATGAGAGTGTTAACTAGCTATAGATAATAGCTTTTAAGTTGGGGAAAAATGCACCATCCTGATTGGTTAATCCTCTTTTTAACATAGTAACTGGTAGACAGATTCTTTTAAATTAAATAAATGTGTTTGGATAAGTCGATACGATGAAATCACAACAATGACATCATGTTTTTAATGCACAAAACGTGTTAAATGGGGCATATATAACGAGCTGCAAAATGAGCAAAAACCTCTGAAAAACATGCAACACTTTTATTGTCCTTCCCTTTTTTAGGAGTTCTAACTCTAGGAGTGGGAAGTTTTTAAGAGACCCTTTTAAGACTTTCATTAATCTGTCCATCTATCTCTTTTTCCAGATCATCGACAGTATTATAGAAGAGAGTCAGAAAGGGGGCGGAGTTGAGGAGAACCTATTGAGCGTTGAGGATAAAAGCTCCGCCTCCTCACTTCCAGATCCTCCAGTAGCCCCGGATCTCCCAGCAGCTCCCGAGGACCCAGAGGCACAGGATGCGCAGGACAAGCAGGACACACAGGAAGTGACTGTGGATGGAGCACAGGCGTCTCAGGACGAAACGTCCCCTCCCCCTCCTCCTCCGGACATCACGCGTGCCCTCGGACCGTCTCAGTCTGCCGACGATTCAGAAACGCCCAAAACGGCGGATATCTTGGATCAGGTGCCGCTCGCAGACAAACCGGAGTTGAACAACTCGGGCCCGTCGAAGCCTCCCAGGCAGTTCACGGTGGAGCCGGATATCGTCGCCAGCACTAAGAAAGCTCCTCCCTCGAGACCGCCACCTCCCAGCGGGGCTCCGCCTCCCAGGCCGCCGCCCCCGGCTCGGCCCTCTCTCCCCTCCAGTAAGAAGTCTCAGGAAATCATTCGGCCCACAAGGCTAGAGGGTGAGACCGCTTTTATTTGATAAACTTTTACTTCGTTTATTGTGTTTCCAGACTAATGAATAAACAAAAATCATGCATACATTTTTTTTTATTTAAATGTGTATGAACTAGTCTCATCGATTTATCATGGCTACATTTTGTGTCAAGATATTTTTATTCGTTTGAAGTGATTTTATGACGTTACAAAACGAGGTGCGCTGTGCTTGGTCAGTGTCTGGACAGGGATCGGACGAGCCGTGCGGATTGGTCAGTCCAAACGCCAGCGTCAGAGGACTTGCCAAGGAGCTGCAGCACTCTCTGGACCTCGCCAGCGCCACCAGCGGGGATAAAGTAGTGACTGCACAGGTGAGCAACAACATCATACACGACTTTTACATCATTTGACGTTTTAAAAATAAATATTAGCCTTAAAAAAAAAAAAAATTTGACGTTGTTCTTGTTTGTGTAGGAAACTGACGAGCGAGAGCCCAGTCCGCGCGGTAGTGAAACGCCTGGACCCCAGAGACCGCGCTCTAACTCTGGCAGAGAGCTCACTGATGAGGTAATGTCCGGTTACACGTGTCGGTCTTAACGTCTGGTTGTGTTGGATTCGAGTCGACTCGCTCACTCACTCGGGGGGGGGGGGTGTTTACGTGCCAAGGCAGGAGATCTTGGCGAGCGTGATGATTAAGAACCTGGACACCGGTGAGGAGATCCCACTGAACCAGGCCGAGGAGAAACTCCCAGCTGGAATCAACCCGCTCACATTGCACATCATGAGGAGGACCAAGGAGTACATCACGTACGGATACACCCTTACCCATAATGCACCTTGCGTGGTGTTAAATACCAAGCGAGACACAGGGTTTTCAGTATCAAATACGAGACCACAATTTCCCATAATGCACCACTTTACTTTAAGATATTTCTAATAGTACCAGTCAAAAGTTTGGACACGCCTTCTAATTCAAAGTTTTTTGTTTGTTCAGTGATTTGTTTTTCGTCATTCTAGAACAATACTGGGGATATAAAACTTTGAAAGTACACATTGGGAATTAGCTGATTTAGTAACAACAACAACAGTCAGTTATTATTTGAAGACATAATCAGGTCAGCTGATCTGGAACAGTTCTGTACTGTGTCGAGTGCATTTGCAAAACAAATCAAGCTCCATGATGAAACTGTCTCTCATGAAGACCTTCCCAGGAATGCAAGACCAAAACTGACCTCTCCTGCAGACGTAAGTAGCATAAGTAGCATAATATCAACTGTTCAAAGGAGATTATTTGGCTTTTTTTTTTTTTGACATCTTCAGCATTGTTTTATAAAAATCAGAAGAGAACATGCAGTTAGAATTAGGGGTGTCCAAACTTTTGACTGGTACTTTACACAGGTTATTTTTCTGCTATGAAACACTAGTAACGTTAAAAGAAAACGAGTAAGTAAAATGCTGTATACACTTATGTGGTGTCTGTTATGGCTGGCCGTATAGATATCGTGATAAACTCGGTCTCATTATCTTTTCCTGAGATTTTTTTTTCTTTTTTTTATGATACACTGCAACACAAATACAAAAGTATTTGTCCAAACCTGTTATTATTGAATTGAGGTGTTCCAATCAATCAGACCACTTATCCCCAGTGCAGGACAATCTTAATACTTCAGCATGCCAAGACATCTAAGCCTTGCTTCTGTGTAACTTTGCGGCAACAGTTTGGGGAAGATCCTTTTTTTTATTCCAACATGAAAACAAGGACTATAAAGACATGGTTTGATGAGCTCGGTGTGGAAGAACTCGACCGGCCCGAACACAGAGCCCTGACCTCAACCCCACCGAGCACCTTTGGGATGAACTGGAACAGAGATTGCGAGCCAGACCGTCTTGTCCAACATCAGTGTCTGACCTCATAAAGGCTCTACAGAATAAAGGGGAACAGATTCCCACAGAAACACTCCAACATCTTGTGGAAAGGCTTTCCAAAAGATGTTGGAATATTTCTGTGAGAATTGGAGTGTTTCTGTCATAACTGTTAAAGGGGGACCGACTCTATATTGAAGTATATGTATTTGAAGACAATGTAAGTGCAGGTTTGGCCAAATACTTTTGTCCACATAGTGTATTTCTAATTTTCTGTTTTTGATGTCCCATAAAAATCTTCAGCAAATTAACAGATCGTGCTTCGTGATGCGTTAATTACATATTAAAGTATCGTGGTTTATATTATAGTATATTATATTATAAGCCATATAAGCCATAATGTTCGTTTTAAAGGTTTGGTACTTTTATTTATTAGAGATGTGGAAAAGAATCGATTCAGTTGGGCATTGTGATTCTTTCTTGTGGCAATTCATGTTTCGCCACACTGACTCACAAATCGAATTATTATTTAATAATTATTATATTTATATTATATTTATTTAATAATAATAATAATAATTATTATTATTATTATTATAAATTTTATTATTATTATTATTAATTTGTATATACATTGTATATATTAATATAATATGAATAATATTATATTATTAGCATACTATTATCATAACGTATAGCAATAAATTTAGTATTTAATATTTTGACATGTTTTTCTTTTCCTGAAGTGTGTATCAATTTTTTGGACTCTGCATTTGCGTTTTGAGGTGATAAATTGTTGCAGTTGCCCTATAGTCCTGCAGGTGGTGCACTCTAAACTAGTCACACATTGACAGGCAACACAGCATCCGGTATCTTAAAAGTGAATTATTTCCAAAAAAAAAGAATATCGGATTGTGATATTTTATAAAACCTTGACACTAACAGAATCGCAATACAAATTGAATCAGCATAGCGGTCTTGTGATAATATCGTATCGGCTGGTCCCTGATGATTTCCATCCCTAGTATTAATTACTCCAAATAATCTGCTTCTAATCCACTAGTATTGATTGGTTTAAGTGCACCATATCCCAGTTTAATATAATATGATTTTATGGTACCGCGTTGTCCAGCTGTAATCCCAGGGACACTTAATATGACAAAATCACAGAAAAGCTTGTCAAATAGTTACCATGAGAAGGTCACATGACAGCACCGGTTCATTTCGAGCAAATGAGCAAAAGATGATACTATCGTGTTTTTTTTTTTGTTGTTTTTTTTTTCCTTTTTTTTTCTTTTCAGGATTTCCTGTCAGGTTGTAAATCACGTTCCTCCATACCGAATGTGAATCGGTTAGAATAAAACTACAGACTTAATACAAGAGGATGAAGAGCTCCACTTTTATAGCCGTCTTTTAAAGTCCTCTGAGTAACATCAGTGTGAAAACAAGGCGAGACAGTGAGCGAACTGTACCAAACCCCCCCAAACCTCGTCACGCCTTTAACTTCTGCCGCGTAGTTATGTCACGCCGTGTCCCAGGGGCCTTTTCTGAAATAAAATGTATCCGTAATCGCATTCTCTCCGCGCTCCGATCTGGCCTCGTTTTACAGCGGAACCGAGGTGACACCACACGGTTTCTTCCCCGGAGCGCCCCCGCTTATCTCTTCTCATTTTATTTTATTATTTTGTATTTATTTTATTTTTAACCGCACTGAAGGAATTTAAAAGTGCATTGCGTCCAGAAATGGCTAATGATGACTGAAGGCTAGCGTAACACTTGGCGTGATTTATTTTATTTAATTTTTTTTATTGTACTGTGTGGTCGGGAAAGATTTAATTTCACGGTGTGACATGCCATATCTTTTCTCTTCTCTGTCCACAGAAACGATGCCGCTCAGTCAGACGATGACGAGAAGAGTCAGCCTGCACTGTCCGACACGGACGGAGGGAAACTCAAACAGAAAACGTAAAAAAAAAAAAAATGTGGTTCTTCACCATCTGTTAATTAAACATCTACTGTAGTTCTGTTGTTTAGACCTTTTTATTTGCAATTTCATTCCTCATCTCGTCCTCTGTAGGTTTTTATTTTTTATTATACTTTTTATTAGGGCCCAAGCACTAGGACATCAGCCCTATTATGTCGTAGTGTGTGAGGGCCCTCTTGTTCTTCTAAAGATCATTATAATTTTTTTCAACACCCAGGGGTTTTAATGTGCTCTACTCAACAGGAAGTAAGTTATTTTGGCTCCTTTGCAAAACGCACCCAGTGCGTTGAGGATGACATTGAGGATGCAAAATTGCGGAGGGATTTTTGATTTCTCAAACGGGACAGCCGTGATAGCGCCTTAAACATATGCTGAAGAGTGGTTAATAACTTTCTGACATTATATTGAGTGACATAATAGTGTTATGCTTTTTTTTCCTAGCATTTGGGGCTTTTTGGCGGTCTAAACATAGAATTCTCCCTTTTCTAAAATTATGTCATCGTGGCATCGGTATGCCCCCTTTTAATGCATGTGCCAAGTGCGCAGGGTACTTGGCCCTGCTCATCGTTTTCTGTTTTCTTGTTTATTTGTTTTTGATTCTATTTTTTTAGGTTAATTCTTTCTCATCCCTGTTCCTGTTTTACCTCTTTTCAAATTTTCCATCTCATCTTTTTGATTTTTTTCTATGCCTTTTCCTCATCATCTTCCTATTTGTATTTTTACTCGTCCGCTTCTTTACATTCTCGTCCTAATTTTTACCAATTTACTTTTTCCCCCTTCTTATTTTCGCCTTCCTCTTCTTCTCACTCTTTTTTTTTTTTTTTTTTTTTTTCTCCCCCCTCTTTGTGCAGCACCCAGCTGAAGAAGTTCCTGGGGAAGTCGGTGAAGCGGGCGAAGCACCTGGCGGAGGAGTACGGCGAGCGGGCGGTGAACAAGGTGAAGAGTGTCCGGGATGAGGTGTTCCACTCGGAGCAGGACGAGCCATCCTCGAGCGACGACGAGGGCATGCCGTACACGCGGCCCGTCAAATTCAAGGCAGCGCACGGCTTCAAGGGTCCGTTCGACTTTGACCAAATCCGGGTGGTGCAGGACCTCAGCGGGGAGCACATGGTGAGGAGGAGGAGGAGTTGGACATAGGGAGGGTTGATCTGTGATAATACTGTACTTTGTGTGTTATATTATGTGTGTGTGTGTGTGTGTGTTCAGGGAGCAGTCTGGACGATGAAGTTCTCTCACTGCGGCCGGCTCCTGGCTACAGCCGGTCAGGACAATGTGGTTCGAATCTGGGTCCTAAAAAACGCCTACGACTACTTTAACAACATGAGGATCAAATACAACACAGAAGGTACGAAATCTTCATCCTTGATTATTTTACTATAACGGCTCCACACACGGTGTGTTAAATCCTTATACGTACTGTATATAATCGTATTTTGCTCTAATGCTGTAGGTCGTGTTTCGCCTTCGCCGTCTCAAGAGAGTCTGTGCTCGTCCAAGTCTGACACTGATGGAGGGGTAAGACGCACAAACACGCACTGCACACACATTCACACTCAATAATTGCATAATAAATCCCAGAAATCTTAATTAAATCAGACTTCCATTAAATTGTAAAATTCTTCCATAGCTGGGACTTTCTGGAATATGATGACTACGGAATGCTGTAAATGTGTACATATTAGCATAGATATGCTAGTTATGTGTGAAAGTTAGTGCCCCCTTTTTAAATAAAGTTTTTCAGTGTGTGTATTTTTTTTTGTTTGTTTGTTTTTTTATTCATCTGATTGTAATGGGTCTCGGTACTAGGCAAGTACAACCTCAGACGAACAGTGACATATAATTTCGATCCACTGAGGAATGAGTCGGCCTCACCGGTTTCAATGAAAATCCTCAACAAGACAGCGTTCACAGTCCAATACAAAGGCGCAGAGACAACAGTGTTACATTTCACATTTCTCTGTGAGATTCATTTGCTTAGGCGCGATTACGGTTTTTGGCCAGATGATGGCAGTGTGGGGAAAGGGGACTGATTTAGTCACGTGGATTGGTATGCTACTGGTATGGCTTACAAGACTCACTTTGTCAGACTTGGGAACAAATCCGAATTACGAACGTGCTCCCGTGACGAAACTGGTTCATAAATAGGGGACTACTTGTGTATATGCCATTTTTTTTAACTTTATGACTGTGATTTAATGAGATTAAATTAACCGCACTGGTTTTTACACAAAAACATTAAAATAAAAAAAAAATATTAAAAATAACTAATAATAATAATAAATAAATAGAAATATTTAAAAAGGGGGCATTCGGTTTTAAACATAAAAATCTTATTTCTCTTTCCGCTGTTCCAGCTGGCAGGATCAGCAATGGACGACTCGGACCTCGAAGACAGAAGCGTTCCCTTCAGACAGCTTCCCTTCTGCAAGTACAAAGGCCACACAGCCGACCTTCTCGATCTCTCCTGGTCAAAGGTCAGAGGGTTGTTTGTTTATTTATTTATTTATTTATTTTTTGTATAAATAGAAATGGGAATCAGATAACACTCCAGATAACCCATACTGATTGAGGTTTTTACGTCTTGGTAGAACTACTTCCTGTTGTCGTCGTCCATGGATAAGACGGTGCGCTTGTGGCACATATCGAGACGAGAGTGTCTCTGCTGTTTCCAGCACATCGACTTCGTCACAGCCATCGCCTTCCATCCCAGAGTGAGTGTTTTATCCGATTCGGACACATGGCAGCATGAGTGAATGATGGAGTGATAATGCGCCCGCGCGTTTGTGTGTGTCACGAAGGATGACCGCTATTTTCTGAGCGGCTCTCTGGACGGTAAGCTGCGCCTGTGGAACATTCCGGACAAAAAGGTGGCCCTGTGGAATGAAGTGGACGGCCAGACGCGTCTCATCACCGCAGCCAACTTTTGTCAGAACGGCAAATACGCCGTCATCGGCACTTACGACGGACGCTGCATTTTCTACGACACGGAGGTGTGTGTGTGTGTGTGAGAGAGATTGACTGTTACTTGGAAATACACTACTATATGGCCGAAAGTTTGCAGGCAACTCGGACAATCACACCTGTATATGCTTGTCGAATGATTATGGGGGTTCACAAACTTTAGGTTATTATAGTACCTGTTTATGTCACGTTATTTATTTTCTGTGAGCACTGTGTGCTGTTTACACTGATAACTGATACTTGTGTTTGTTGTAACCTGGCTCTGTTTACTTTTTCGTTTTTGTTTAGCGCCTTAAATACCACACGCAGATCCACGTGCGCTCCACCAGGGGGCGGAACCGTGTGGGCCGCAAAATCACCGGCATCGAGCCTCTGCCTGGAGAGAATAAGGTAGCCTTAATCGTGCTTAATACACACGTGTGTTTGGAGTCCAGTTACACACTGCTGAGAGTGAATGTAGAACATGATTTTTGTTTGTTTTTGTTTGTTTATTTATTTATTTAAAAACCTCAACAGATCCTGGTGACATCGAACGACTCTCGCATTCGCCTGTATGACTTGAGAGACCTGTCACTTTCCATGAAGTACAAAGGCTACGTGAACAGCAGCAGTCAGATCAAAGCTAGCTTCAGGTCAGGAGGGACGCTTTTAAAGGGACAGAACATAAAAAAAATAAATAAATAAAATGTGGGTGCAGATATGAGGTACAGCGATGGTCATGTTGATGACCTGTTGACCAAATGCAAGTTAAAGTTTAACAAGACAACCGTTTTTGCTTGTTAACTACAAGAATAACCTTGAGATTAAGTGGATTTATCTCGTTTTGTCAAAAAAAACTTATTTTATCGTATTTGTTCGCACCAGTGTATTGACTTGAGTCATTGAAACGTTCCAGACCAAATTGATCAGGAGAGTTCTGTTTAAATCAGAATGTTTAAGGTATTATAATAACAATCACGTTTGTTTCTTTCTTAGTCACGATTATTCGTTCATTGTGAGCGGCTCCGAGGATAAATACGTGTACATCTGGAGCACGTACCACGACCTGAGCAAGTTCACCTCCGTACGGAGGGACCGCAATGACTTCTGGGAAGGAATTAAAGGTAAAAATGAATGTTTCTGTTACGACTAAGATGTATATATTCATCAGTTTATATTTAATATAAGGGCAAAGTTTGAACGTCTTCCTCCTGCCAATTCTTCAGTCTAACAGCAACCATGACTGTTTATGTCTCGTAGCCCATAACGCAGTCGTGACGTCGGCCATCTTTGCGCCACACCCGGATCTGATCGTTCCTCAGGAGTCGGGGGCGGAGAAACCCGATACCGAGTGCAAGAGCGACGTCACGGACGATTCCGAGCCCATCCCATCAGGTGACACTTGTATCCATGGCAACCTGCATGTATAATATTAAGCTTTTTACTCAACGTTCTCTTTTTTTTTTTTTTTTTTTTACATTTTTTTTCCTTTTACAGGCGCTTTAAAAACAGACCACACGGAGGTCCTCCTCTCCGCCGACTTCACGGGCGCCATCAAAGTGTTTGTCAACGTGAAAAAATACTAAGCGCTTATAAGCTGACCGTCTCGGTGTTTAAGAAAAACTGATTCCACAAGTATCACTTTATCATATGTCTGTAATCAGAGGGCTTTATAAACCCTGCTCGCAGCTCCTTAATCGTCTACGGCTTCTGGTGAGTGCTCTGAGGGGGAGGGGACACGGTCAAGCCCCGCCCTCTGTGCAGGGAACAGGGACCCAGGAAGTGGTGCAGGACTTTGAGGGAGAGGATGGAAACGGAGGAGGACGAGGAGGAACGTGTCCAGAACACAAGGCACTTCTTATGTCATGTATCTTTTTTTTTTTCTTTCTTTCTTTTATGGAGGAAGTTGGTGCGAGGGGGGGAAAAGCTATAAAATGTTCTCGTGGGAATGAAATCTCAGCTCGTGCGTTGATTGCAACATAACACATGATGAGCCTCGTTTATTAAACTTTACCTAAAGATTTGTGTGTACAGGAAGGAAAAATTCACATCAGAGATTAAGATTTTGTTTTACTGTCAAGCATTGATCCGTTGGTGGTGAAAAATTAGGTTTTAGCCACACCCACATCTCCATAAAAGGTAATGTTTCATTAAAGGGAAAAAAAATTGTCAACTAATAAGTGAAAGAGCGCAACGTTAAGGTGACAAATCATACACTGTCATTAGCTTAACAGATTTTCATAAAATGTAAAATCAATTATTTAAACTCAACAGAAATAAAATCACAGTAAAATTTTACAACTTTGATTTGAAGTCAATTTGCATTAGTGTGTCTCCTTGTATGCAAATTTATACAAGCCTGTACAAAAGATATAAAATTTCCAAACTTGACTTTAATGAACAGTGTATTCTGAAGCTAAACTCATTCATGCAAACGGTTTTTCTGAAGGAGTTTATTAAACGAGGCTCGTTACACGCGCATCACAGCTCAACAGCAAAAAGAAAACAGGATCGAAAATCTTTTCACCATCAGTGCGACTCTCACAGTACGAGACCTCAGTATTAACATCACTCAAATATCAGTGGTGGAAACTGAAGGAATGTGCGATACACGTCTTAGAGCCTCGTTCAACAAGCTGCAGCCCAGTATTTCTCAGGTTTGATACTGTAATCTGATCATCTGCGCCTTAGATTAGTCAAAGTTAACTATAGCACTATAAGTAAAGGGGGGAAAAAGGTGCTTCAGTGTTTTTTTTAAATTATTATTATTTTTGATAAACGGTAAATCTGAGCTGCGTTTTTTGTTTTTGTTGTAAATTCGCAGTTACATCAGTTTCCTCCATGTTGTTTATATCAGAAGGAAAGTCGTTAATCAGAGAAAACATGTTTATCCTTGTGGTTAAGAGAAAAAAAAACAGAAAAAATAGTTCAGATATCCACAATTTTCACGCAGTTCTATTTTCTTCTCTTTATGTTCTGACCCCACCCCCTCTGGTAAACTCACCCATCTTTCTGATCGCTCCACCTATTCTGATAACCCTGCCTTCCTGGTTGCTCCACCCTCTCTGATAACCCCTCCCGTCCTTCTGATAGCCCCATCCTCTGCGATAGCCTCGCCCTCCCTGGTAGCCCCACAACGCCGTTCCGAATGTTTTCTTTTTGCTGCTGTTTGTCTCCTTTATTTGTGTTGCATTTGTGTTAAATGTTATTAATGAGCCACATATCATAAATCACAGATATTTATATGATCACGCGCGCGCACACAGATTCCTAATCATCCTTTTCGTTCCGTTCAAGCTCACCATTTCAGATTTTTCATGTTTGTTTGTTTATCAGTATTATTATTATTATTATTATATTCTTGTAAAAATATTGGACCCTTTTTTTTTCAATAGGAATTTAAAATATAATTTTCTCATGTAAGATGGGGAAATGTCGGGTAAACGAGGTATCTGTCAACCTTCACTTATCTTTTTTTTTTTTTTTTCCAGTCTTCATTAAATGCTTTATCCTCGTCAGGGGTTTCTGTGGTTTCAGTTCATTTCTTTATCCTAACACACTTTACACCCCGGTGTGAGCAGAATGAGGTCCTGGGCAGCAGGTGTGAAATGGAGAGAGGGAGAGGTACGGGTCAGATGTTTGTCCACTGTGTCCACTTTTTTTATTTTATTTATTTTATTAAAAAATTTTTTTTTTTTTTGCATAAATACGAGGTTGAGTCAGAAATGATCCTCCCTCTGGCTGTAGAATTCATTTTTAATTAACGTTTAGCAAAGACAAATACATTTTTTTTTTCGACATAATCTCTTCTTTACAACATACTTTGTCCCTCTGTCAACAAGTTTTCGCATTCAACATGACAAACTGTTTTAGTCTGAGCTGTGAGCCACAAATGCGCTGCTGTCTTCACTTCTTCATCAGAAGTTAATCTTCATCCGATGGCGGGAGATCAGGACTATAGGGAGGACATTTTAACGCCTCAAAACCAAGTGTGAGGGCAGTAGTGTGCGGATGTGCATCGTCATGTGAGATCCTCAGATACAAATCAGCTGATGTAACACGTTCAGTGACTGGGGAGACGGTGAACTTGGACGGAAAGCGCTGATAGGAGAGTGCGGCCAACTAGTGTTAATTTTCTCAGCTATTTTTTATTTTAGTCTTGGTCTTAGTCCTGGGATAAATGTCCCTGTTAGTTTTTATCATATTTAGATTAAAACTTTGCTAAACAAAAATATTAGATGTAGTCAACTAAAAGTCTGGACATTTTAGTCTAGTTTTAGTGAGAGGAACCTTTAAGTATTTTAGTCTAGTTTTAGTCAATGGAAACATCCCAGATAGCACACACACGTCGCGGAGACGTCTATGCGACGTCGTCTTTTCCATCTGGCAGATGTCTTGCAGAGGGCGTTTGCTCATCTGGAAGACGTCGGCGAGACGTCCGTGCCGATGTTAGAACGACGCTTAGCCTACGGATTTAAGACGTTTATACTTTGTTCTTCTCGCTTCACAACTCATGAGAACAGACCGAAGCCAGAACCGAACCGCAGATTAAGCACGCGCATATAACCGTCGGTATTTTAAGTGTGATTAAAAATACAAGAAATAGC
>JAQQZS010000017.1:17887066-17902157 GCA_030068045.1 Platyallabes tihoni | reverse complement strand
CATGATTTAAATTTACAGAAACCGACGCGGAATTGTTTCGCATGTAATATGGCTCGTTGCGGCGTGAAACTCTCGTGATTAACCCCTTACACGCCGCTCAAAAATAGACATTTCTCAGACCAGGTATCGGGGGACTTTTAACGAGTACAAGTACTTTAAAAAATGTGGTATCGAGGCCGATACCCGATACCGGTGCATCCCTAGTTGTGACATCATAGTGTGATGCTTTTATATTCCAGCATCCAGGGCTATTTGGAGATCTTAACCTAAAAAAAGAAAACAGTTTGTGTGGTGCGCCTATTATTAACTATTAGCTAATATAGCTATATTATTATTATTATAATTTTTAAATACCCTGTTTAACCTATTTCTCCTTTAAAGGAAATGATAGTGGATGTAACACGAAACAAAGAAGCCCCACACGGAACATGGTTTGCCACATGGCATTTTCCCTGGGCTAAAAGCCCTTCTGTATGTGACGTATGTCACAGCGATATCTTCTAACTTTGTTTAATATCAATTTAAATTAAAAAAAAAAAAAGATGCAATTAGATCTGGTTAAATATAAAATGAGGTGTTATTTAATCATTAGCAATATTAAATAGGATTAAACTTTAAACTTTTTTTTTTTTTTGTGAAAGTTGGTGCTACCCAGATACACCACTGTTTTGTACACCAATGAAGAGCTTGTCACATGACCTTATTGTTTGTTAGGGCTTCATGAGTTAACAGGGGACTGAGAGACACCGGTGACACCGTGTGTGTGTGTGTTCCTACGCGACAGATTGAGATTAGCTTCCATACGATGTAAATCACAATCACCACCAAGAGCTGTTTATTGTAAAGACTGCCAGACGAATCATGTTAAATCTTTACAGAGGGCCTTTTTCTTTTAAAAGGACAAAACTAAGACAACCTGTACAAATTAACGTTTCAACTTCATTTTACAAAAAAAAAAAAAAAAGAAACACAACCCTGGGCCGAGGCCTTGTCTAGAATCAGAGCAGCCACGAAAGCGGAGGATTCTGGGAGAGACGTACAAACAGTGACTCCTGGCCCAAGCGTTACAGGGAGAGTGTGTGTGTGTGTGTGTTTTGGGTGTGAGCAGTTCGTGGGTGCAGTCCATCGAGCTGCTTGAGGAACAGAAGGTCACAGAGGTCAGTGTTTGCTCTTCTTGGATTTCTTGTGCGAGCGGTGTGGAGATCGGGACGAGGAGCGGCGTGAGGACCTGCGCTGTGGGGACGGCGAGCGGGAACGCTTGGACTTGCGCGGAGAACGGGACCTTGTCCTGAACGCGGAGAAAAAAAAAAACATTATTATTAGTCCTGTTTTAGGAAAATAAGCAACAGTGTGATGGGAAATTATTCACCATCGTACTGATCACATGTCCCAATGTCCATACCTCTCTCTCTTGTCCTCGCCTTCCCGGCTGCGTCCCCTACTCCTTTCACGGTCCCGGTCCTCACTTTTCTTACTCCTCTCTCGGTCCCTCTCCTTGTCCCGCTCTCTGTCCCTCTCCTTCCCTTTGCTCTTGTCCTCTGTCCGGTCTCTGCGTTCCTCCTTCTTCACTTTGTCTTTCTGCTTGCTCGACGACTTCTCCCTCTTCTCCTCTTCGTCCTTATCGAACTCCTACAAAAGAAGTAGGATTTTACAAAAGGCGTTTTAATGTATTTCAGATTTTCAAAAGGAAAAAAAAGATAATGCTAATCTGTGTGTGCGTGTACCTTCTGTAGCAGTTTGTTTCTGTAGTGTTGAACTTGCTGTTGGAGGTTCATGTTAGATTTCTTCGACCTTTTCCCCGACTCCAGCTCGTCTTGAAACTTCATCACCTTCACCTGCCACAGGAAAAAAACAAACGCCTTTATATGACACAATGTACAGGCTCGGGAATCAGCAGGGACCAGCAGATACAATACCTAAGTGCAGATATGATTTGTATTGAGATTTTTTTTAATAAACATCACAATTTCTTTAAAAATCCTGAAGGAGAATGTTCAGTCATCAGATCATGATGTCAAGCTCAAGTGCACTTGGGTTATACAGCTGGACAATAATTCAGAAAACAAGTCCACCTCTGAATGCCTCAAAAAAAAAAAAAAAGTTTTGGAGTGGCCTAGTCAAAGTTTGGACTTTAATCTGATTGAGATCCTTAAACAGGATGTTCATGCTCGAAAACCCTCCAACGTGGCTGAATTAAAGTTCTGCAAAGGTCAAAATTCCTCCAAAAAAAAAAAAAAAAAAATTCAGGAAGGGGGGCAAATACTTTTTCACAGCACTGTAACTGAATAGCTTCCCCCCCCCCCATAAACACACACACACACACACTTATTTCTCAGCTGTGCGTTGCGTCTCTCACCTCCAGCTCTCGGAGTCGGGTCCGTTTGCTCTCGGACATCTCGAAGTTGCGCAGGCTGCTCTTAAACTCCGCCCCCTCGAACCTGCTGGGGCTTGCCGCCTCGTCGTCGTCGCTGCTGCTGTCGTCTTCGGAGTCCGCTTCGTTCTCCTTCACGCCGCTGAGTTAAGATTCACGAAATACAAGCTTTGAGTTATAGAATAAGTGCTCCACAGCTCTGACAGATGAACTGCTCTATCTGGTGACGAAAACTAAAATAAATGCGCTGAGAGACTTTTACCTCATGCTCATCTCGTCCTCGGAGTTGGATTTGGCTGCGGGATCAGACGGCGGAAAGTTAAAAACCAGAGTGGGAATTAAAGGAAGATGAACGCGTGAAAAGAGAGAGAGAGAGAGAGAGAGAGGTTGTAGTTACCTGAATGTTCCACATCGTCCACTCGCTCCCACTTAGACAAGGCAATGCTCGGTAACGTCTTATCCAAGCCTTCGTCCACTGAGAGAGAGATTTTTACAAATATAATAATTACGTCACTGTGTACAAGTTCTCTACCTCAGGAAAAATATATAAGAATAGATGACGGAAAATTCGGGGAAAAAAAACATTCTAACGTGGCTGTATTTCACAACAAAGGATTCCGACACAGTGACGTGTGACCCAATTTGAGGACACGAGTTAAAAGCAGACTGACCCTAGCAAAGTCAGGAGAGGTGTTGTGTTTTTTCAGATAATGTGGTCTGGCAAAATCATATCCATATTTCTGCGAAAGTCTCACTGAAATTTGAAGCTGGTCTGTAGCGTACCAAGAATATAAACTACTGTACTGTTATATTGGTGTTAAATTATTGTAGTTGGGTTAGGTAGTGTGTAAATTCTTGTTCCGGTTGTGATTTGTATTTACTTATTGAATTTTTCGTATTTACTTATTAAACTTTTTAAAATATTGTTTATGTACATTTTTTAACAGAAAGCATTCTTGATAAATGTTATCCAACATTTATTTGTGGCTCTTTTTTCTTTTTTTTTTAGTATAAGTTCAGGTAGCGGTACTTTTTTTTTTTTTTACAATACCGATTTAGGTATTAAAAAAACCTAAATTATACCCAACTGTAATTATAAACACCTTTTTTTTTTTTTTTTGATATCTCTATTAGGAAATTAGTTGGTTCATTATAAACTAAGCGCCTGTTTTAAAATAAAAAAAATAAATCTGTCATACTCACGTGGCACGCCGTCGATGTCGTCCATGGCAGGACCGAGCGGGACGCCGTCGATATCGTCCACAGGGACGCCGTCGATGGACGACGGATCCCAGGCCATAGGGGATCCATCCAGGTCGTCCAGCGGCGTCCCGTCCAGTTCCATCCCATCTAGCGGAACGCCGTCTAAAGGAGCGCCGTCCAAATCTGGAGAAGCGGTCTACAGGAGACAGGAAAGAATTGTAAGACTGCCATTACCCAATGTGATCAGTTTATGTCCCCGCGTTTACTGTATTTAGATTAAACAGTGACGGTAATCTCAGGTCACCTCTGTCCTTTCGGGTAGCTCCTCTCCCGGTTTGATGAGCCCCAGGAAGATGTTTTGCAGTTGGATCAGAAATGATTCTGGGTAGATGGCCCAGTCCTCCCAGGCACGAAAGCAAGTCATAATCTTTTGCTGAAAAAAAAAAAAAGAAAGAAAAGAATGAGGAATTGTAATTGCAAGCAAACAAAAGAGTTCGAATGAAGTGACATGGTTCCTCCCTGACCTTGAATTGCTCGGCCTGCAGCCTGGCCTGGATGTTCCGGTACGCCTCGCCCATGTCACTGAAGATCTGTGGCAGCTTCGACTCGAAGCTGTACACACACACACACACAAAAAAATAATAATAATAATTCAGACCGTTCCCAAATTACACTGAAGTGCAAATGATACATGAAGTAAAACACGGATTAAAATATCTCTCTCACTATTTGCGGTAGTAGGATGCGTTTGAGACTTTGGCACTGGAGTTGTACAGGATGTCCGACACCAGATAAAGCCGTGCCACCTACACGACAACACAAACAAAACAGCTGATTATCAAGCACCTAAAAGTACAAGCTGTGCAATACCTGTGGTGCTGAGTCAAGTGTTGAATTTGTTGATTCAGGTTTGTCTCGTTACATATAGCAAGTTCTAACATTACTGCTGCCAGGAGTGTCACATTACTGCTCTACCTTTAACTTGATAATTGTGATGGTGAGGCCCCACCCTGCGCACAAAAGAAGCGACACACTCCTTACACAACTATCAGTATAGTGTTGAACGGGGCAGCTCCAGGCCAGCACCAGTGTGGTGAAAAGACAAGGGATGCATGGTTGCTGGGCAGGGAAGGGCAGAGTAACAACATAACTGGAGCCTACTTTCTCACTACCAACAGACAACTAGACAATATACAAAAGCGCTTTGTCAGGACACAAAGTCTAACTGGTCTGCTTTCTCTCCATGTACAGACAGGGACGAAGATGTCCTCCATTCTCCTGCTGCAGGATTTAGCCATGTACCCTCAAATGTGCCTCGACAGTCCTGCCACAGCTTGCAGCCTCATACTGTTACTTGCAGATGTTACCAGGCTCCCACTTCATCACTCTCTTCAACAGGTCCTGCACTGATTTCTTGACATCACCCCTCCCATTCAAAAAAATAACCTTTGCACTCTTTCTACTTCAAACTCTTTCTACTACGTCAAATCTCCCCCCTGCGGATGACATCAAGGCCTTCAAGATGACAACCCGAGAGGAAGAACAGGCACAGGAGAAGTGGGCACTGGCCTTTGACACCACTGCTGTCAAGTGAAACCCAGTGTGCATTTTTGTACTTCCTGTAGTAGACCGCAAGCCATAAGAGACCTGAGACACTGCAGTCTGTTGCCCTGTTACAGAATTCGCCAGTGGACCCATCAGGTAGGTATTCAGCTGGATACACAGCTCAGAGCTTCAAACACCCAGTTGTCCCCCCATGAAATAATGTGGGTGACCCTTAACAATTTCCTAGGGCCCTGTGTACATCAATGCCTGGGAAAGTCTTCAAATCTTGTGCGTTCATGGTAACACTTGAGAAGTTTGGCTAGGGATCCAGGATGGGGAATGAGAGCTAATGATGTTCTTTAGCTGGGTTGGGATGTCAAAAAAACCTGCTCACGGACCAGGGGATGCCACTAATCTCCTGCCTGACGCCATGTGTGTGTCAGCTGCTGCAGGTTGGGGACATCAGAATATCTGTGTACTGTTGACGAAGGGATGAGCTTGTAGAGATGTTCCATCAAACCCTAAAGCCAAAGATCACCCCACCCTCTTGCTCAACTCCAGGAAATTAATGAACTAATGAGGCAGCAGTTCTCAGATGTGTTCCTGGTCCAGCTAGAACCCACTCACACAGTACAATGGTATCAAAATGCCACTTAGATTGGTCGGGAGACAGGGTTCCCCTATCAGGCCCTGAAGGTATGGCACCAGGCCATTGAAGGAGAAGTGCCAAGAACACAACAAAAAGACATTACAGAGGAGTCCTCTAGCACAGTTTAGCGCCTGAAATCCTCTGTCCCTCCAAGTTTGTGGCAGCTTACTTGGATAATGCAATCATTCACATCAAAAGAGTGCCCTTCATCTGCACCACTCGAGAGAGGTACCAACTGCACCCAAAGGCCTGGGTCAACTGCAACCCCAAATAAATGTAATCTAGGGATGACAGACAAATATTCCATGGGGTACCCACATTGGACAAGGTGTCTTAAAACCAAACAGAGGGAAAAAAAAAAAAAAAAGTTATGGCTGGCTAGTGTTCCCATGTAATGAAAGGACAGGCAAGTGTCTTTTGGGGGTCTTCTTGTCATTGGTGGCCCCCTCTCAGATTTGACCTGGAAGGAAAAGTCACAGCAGGTAAGGTGGACCAATGAAGTGAAGCTTCCCGGGCCCAAAGCAGGCTCTCATCATTTTGCCCCCATAAAAAAACACCTAAGTGTCCCTCTGGGCCTTGGGGTAGTGCTGTCCCAGGAGTGTGAGCAGAAACCACATCCAGTTCTGTACATTACCAGGAAACTCACCCCAGCAGAACACAGGTACGCTGCCTTAAAACATTCATCACCCTTGCCGTAAAGTGGGCTGTAAAGAAGTTAAAACGGCAGGCTGACTCTTCCGAGCACTTCTTCAGTGGACTGTGAGGACCAAAGACACCGACTGTCATATAACCCACTGGTTCCCCCTCACTACAAGACTTCATTCCAGGTTAGATACAGAGCTGAGGCATAGCATGGTCACACAGATGGTCTCTTCGGGAACCATGCCATGTGGGATGCACCGGCTGATGGAGGCCTCTCAGCCTGCTGCGTGAGGGCATTGCCAGGCTCCTGTTTCATCATTACTCTTTCTTTCAGGAGTCCTTGCACTCGTTTAACACAACCTCTTCCCTTCTATTATCAAGAAAACCCTAACCTCTTCTCTTTTCTTGTTGCTGAGCTGCTAAAAAGCTTACAGAAAACACAGCTGAACTGGAACTGAAGCTGAAAGAATAGAGACTATAAGGGGGCAAATCAATTGGATTAACAGGTGCGGGTGACACAAAGGGAATGGAAGAGGGAGTGAGGGAGGGACGGGTGTATGTGAGAGAGAGAGAGAGAGAGAGAGAGAGAGAGAGAACCTTTTTCTGCAGTGGTGTCTGTATCATAGAGAGTGACTCAGCGATGCAGGACACCACCTCCTCTGCAGCCTCCGCTCTCTCCAGACAAAAGAGCATGGCATCGCCAATCTCCAATCTACGGGGGGTTAAACCCCTGAGTAACACCTCCAGCTGCTCTCTGTGCCTGACACACACACACAAAATTGCATTACTAATCTCCTTCTACCACCTCTCATGCCATACTATAAACGTCCACAATGTTTAAATACAGGTCAAATAACATAACATACTCCGGTTTGAGCTGCCCTTTCTTTAGCTCCTCCTCCTGGAAAGGGACGGGGTCTTCCTCGGGCTCCTCGTCTCCGTGGAGGTAGGGATTGAGGACGGGGGGCCTCCAGAGAGACCCGCCCCGGAACATTCGGAACATCGAGGTCTTCCACTCGTTTAGATTTTCACCCTGAGAGAGAGAGAAGATAAAGAAAAATGGTGCAGAGAAAGAAAGATACAATAGACAAAAGACAGACACAGAGAAAAAAAGGAAATGAAAATGAAAAAAAAAAAAGAAAGACAGATTCAGAGAAAGGAAATATAAGAATAAGGAGCAATGAGAAGGACAGTGAAAGAAATGGTCGTGAAGAAAGAGAGAAAGATACAATAGAAAAGTGTGTGTGAATAAGAGAGAGAGGTTTCTCATGAAAAAGAAAGGGTTTTCATGTGTGTGTGTGTGTGTGTGTGTTTACCTGTAGTATAGAGAAGAGCTTCCATCTGTAGTACACATGCTCCTGACACTTATTATCAAACAGAAATCTGTAAAGCGAATGACAGTGTGACTAAACAAAACTAGGCGTCTAATTTCATCTACAGTTACATGGTACAGTTATGAAGAAGTATTCCTGCGTTCACCAGTAGAGTAGTCACTATAAAATATCAGAAACTTCACCTTAAATTATATCTATCTTACAGTTCAGTGCAGAAAGATTCAAGATTTAAAGAACTTTCTTAATCCCAGAGTGGAAAATGAAAAAAAATTATTTAATTCAATGTTTTTTTCAAAAGACAGCATCTGCTACAGCGTTCCCACTACAGCGTTGGAAGGAGAGATTCCTGAAAGTACAAATCTAAAAAAAAAAAAAAAAAGGTCCAACAAGTCTGTAAATTTAAAAACTAATTCTGAAAATAAAAAAATGCTTTTAATTTCTGAAATTGTATTATTATTTTTTTGTTTATTCTGGAAGTTGAGATGTGAAAGATTCTGCGTTCAACATGTTTGAGTAGTGAAAAGCACATATTAAACATTCAATCAATTTATATGAACCAATATAATATTAAGTTATATACATAATGTAAGAGATTTAAAAGGTAAAATAAATAAATAAAAAAAAGGCTAAATAAATAAATGTTGGATGAATAATATAAATATATGGCCTTGGCCAAAAGAACAAGATTTTATACAAGATTCTTTAGATGCAATTTTGCTAGAAATTGTAAAAATTTGGCTGGTTTCATCTTGCAGAATAATTTCTTTAAAGTTTGTTCTGGTCAAACTTGGGCAGGTCAAAAGTATCTTCAGCTCAGAATTTTCTGTCCTCAACAATATTTCTCCATTCAGAATGTTTAAAAAGGTTTTAAAACTTTAAAAGGTTCTTGAATTTTTTATTTTCTAGACATAGGTTGTTAAAATTTTTGGGTTCTCAATAAATTTCAGAATACTGAAAAAAACTACTTTAGAAAGTGTTTCAAAAATGTTTTATGGTACTGCATATGTACACTGAAAAATTCTGCAAATAAAACATTAAAACTGGTCATCACCCTACAAGGTTACTAAAATTCACAGCCTGGATGGCAAAATACTTAAACGACATAAACAATAAATACTCATATAAACTAACAATAGCGGGACCTTATTTTAAAAGAAGAAGTGAAGACACCCTGACATTCCCACACACCTGAAGTCTGGGTTGTTCTTCTCTCGGCTCATGATGATGGCCTCGAACATGGGTCCCTCTCTCACCACAAACTCAATCATCCTGTGGATGAGGCACAGCAGGTTCCTGGCCGCACAAAAGACAAAGGATATGAGAGCATGAATAAGTGAACACTCCTCCCTCCCTCCTTTCCTCTCTCTCTTTCCCCTTCATCCAGTCGGTTTTAGATTTGTCAGTTCTTTCTCAACCTCAAACGCCATTGTAGTTTTAAAAGGCTGAATTACCCTACGTATAGTAGAGGCTCTCAGACGCCCATTTGGTCCACAAGAAGCACACCTCAGGTGATAAAAAGGCATAACGTGAATATTTATAGTTGTAATAGTTACCTTGTGTAATCACTGACAATATTTAATTTGCCAGATATATTTTCGACAAGAAAGAAAACATGGGTATGAAGCTGAAGTTTTGGGACAACTTTCTAAAATTAAATGCAAAAATATTTTATCTTTAATACGTATTCTAAATGGGCAACAAAACATTTTAAGCAAGATTTGAGCAAATACTGAAAAATTAGTTTAATTTAAAAAATTTATGCATTTTTAATCACTTTATAACGATAGTGTTGTGCTTATTTTCCCTCTATACAGTGGAACTTCGGCATACAAACGCCTATTCCTTATTTTCCGCCTTAAGAATTGGAATTGTGCAAAAAATTTAGCGCCATACGAATTAAAAAACTGAACCGAACACTGGCTAAATTGCACCTACGTCCAGGAGCAGTTCAAAACGAGTTTACGAACGTTTTTTGCATTTTTTGCAAGATTTAATAAAGACCATGGATCCCAGTGCAAAAAGGGATCATCAATGATTACAGTATAATGTTGCAAATTAGTAATACAGACGACCCCCATGAAGTCATGGGGTTCGCAGGCTCAGTCGCTCACGGATTTTTGCTTAGTACCTACAGTAACTGAGTAATTGTTTGTGGAAACCGCAAAATATCGTCTGCAATCCTTTAATGACGATAGATAATTTTTCAGGCATTTTAACACTAAACTATTAACAAAAATATAATTTTCAAATTTTGTAATATCTATATTAACGTCCATTCAACTAAATTTCCACATAAAATACAATACTGTATAAATGTTTTAGTACTGTAGAAAGAAAAAGCGACCGTAGAGGAAAACGTGGCTTGGGACAATGAATTATTACTGTATTTACTCTACAGTACTGATACAAAAATGAATTACAGTTACTATAGGGGTAACATCTGTATTTTACATTCTAGCACTGCGGGAGACACAGTATACGGGTTTAACCTTTATACTGTTTTTTTTAAGGGAAATTTATTAATTGAAGTTTGAATTGTAGTTGAAGTGTTTCGGGAGCAGATTAAACTATAAAAATAGCCATTTAGACATTTCTTTTTTAGCCACATCCAAAATTCGTGTGGGGGGGCGGGTGACTGTATTGGTAATATTTTTTGCGCCTTAAAAACTCACCTCCAGAGTGAATGAAATCTGTATATCGAGGTTCCACTTTATTGAACAAAACAGTGTGATTTTCAACTAGTTTAATTCTTTTTTTTATTTGTAGGAATTATATGTTAAATACATTATTTACAGAAGTTAAAATTATTATTATTATTATTATTTTTTTTTTTTTTACACAAATGAACTTGAAACCTTCCTCGATGGAAAAAAAGGCATGGCTGAATCATTCAAGTGGAAAAATTAAGTTGAGACAAGAGCTTATTAACTAAAGATGGAGCAAAGTGGGTGGGGATTCAGGGTGTCAGGTGAAATGTTTAAAGAAACCGTCATCATACCCAGTGAAGGTTTCTTTAAACATTCAAATCTTCATCATATTCAATTTGCATAGCTTTTTTTTTTTTTTTTTTTACACAACTAATCTTCTGTTTTATTTACATTTTTTTAAATAATGTGCACTTAGTGATAACTCGTAGAGCCATAATCTGGTGTTAAAACGCGCGCAAAAAGACCTGTACAAGTCTGCAGGTCTGTATTTTCTAGCTTTCATAATCTAATGATTGTAATTTCAAGAAAAGACATTCAGGGAGGAAATGAAGTTACACATTGTTTTTTTTACTGTGTGTGTCCCGCTTAGCGTACACTCTTCTCCAACATGTGTATTGTCTGCTGAACACCGCATGGGGTTTATCTACGCCTGACTTATACAATGTGTGTGTTGTTTGCACTGCAGTTCACAGTTACAGTAATTAAAGTCATTAACTAAAGAGCATGTGCTACCTTTAATATGTTAGTCATTGCCATCTGGGACTGTTCTGTGTGCTCAGTGTGTGTGGGTAAAGTGTGGTTTTTGCTGAATCATGCTGTGATATTAAATGGATAAAGAGCGTGTACCTTTCTGATGGGATAACCACTGTCACTACGGCGTCGTACAGAGTCTGTTCGTGACGTCAAACCACGTGATGAAGATACAAACAATAACGTAAGTTTATGATTTGGTAAATGATGATAAAACCATACACAACACTGCAACACATCCTCACTGTCCTAATCCTAATCAAGTCAAGCTTTAAGCTATGATGTAGGTGAAGTACAAATTTAATACCACTTACCCAAAAGGCACACGACATACGATTAGAGGAAACAAATAAACACTACAATCTACTACAGTATATATTATGAGTATAGTGTTTCTTTACATATGGGTTAATATTATTAATTTGTATAGATATATTTATAATAATTGTTCTGATGTTTTCTTTGTTCCATGATAATTTTGGACATAAAACTAAAACTATGCAAGCTCTTGAACTGGCCTGTATACAGTAAACTCGTCCTACTTCTCACACTAAAGCAAAAAAAAAAAAAAAAAAACTAACAATACAAGGGGCGTGGCATGATCTGATCTGTGCCACACCCCTGACCGGTAACCAGGGTTGTTTATTTATTTTTTCTTACCTTGTAGAAATCCTCTGACGAGCGGCCGCGGGATTTGGAGAAGTCGTTACGGAAGCGGTCTCGGGGCTGGGCGTTAAAGGGGAGGCCTGAGGGAGGGGGCGGGGCTGTGGGTTTCAGCACTCCTACAGGAGTGTACAGGGGCTGAGGCGGGATTCGCACCGCCTTACCCCAACCCAGCTTCATCTCAAAACCCATCACTGTTTTACCTGCAAGAAAAATGAATGGCTAAGTTAATGGATGGGGGAAAAAATAATAATAAATGGGAGGATTTTTACTTTCTAAAATAAACCTCTGCACAAAACTGGCTTAAATTCTTAAATCATGACCTTCTGTCTAAAATATACAATACCGATCAAAAGTTTGGGATCACTTTCTAATTCCTCATTTTTTTCCTGTTTCCGTTTCTGATTTTTATTTCTTTATACACTAGTATTGTAAAACAATGCTGAAAGCGTTTATCCAAAATAAACAATAATATCTTTTGAAGAGCTGATATTGAGATGTACATCTGCTACTTCAGCTCTGTAAAGCTTCATAACTTCATGTTCGTTAATTGATTTCTGAGGCTGGTAACTCCAAATAAACTTCTCCTCTGCAGCAGAGGTCAGTTTTGGTCTTGCTCTTCCTGGGAAGGTCTTCATGAGAGACAGTTTCATCATGTTGCTTGATGAGTTTTGCAAATGTACTTGACACAGTACTGTTCTTGCAAGAACTGTTCCAGAACATCTGACCATCATGTCTTAAAATAGGACTGTTGTTGTCGTTACATAATTACCTAATTCCATATGTTTTATTCCATAGTTTTAAATTGTTGTAGAATGAAAATAAATCACTAAGCAAAAACAAAGAAATTAACGCGTGATTTTAAACTTTTGAGTTGTAGTGTGTATCATGCTAGACATTCCGCGAGTGAGATTCCTGGCCTTGTTTTGTTTTTTTTAACATCACCTGCATCTTCCTGCAGGTATATACGGTAAGTCCCCTACATACAAACAATTAAAGTTATGAACTTTACAAAGATACAAAGACACAAACATGTCCAATCATGGAAGTTAGATCACAAGTCCGGCGTACATCCCAGGATGTCTGAAAGCGAGCATAAAAGCAGCGGCGATCAAGCTGGTACTGCTAAGAAGCGTCAAGCGGTAACGATGGAGACAAAACATTTTAATAATTGAGATAGGAGAGTGAGATGACAGACATTTCTCGTTCTGTTAACATGAATCGTTCAACTATCTGCACAATTCTAAAGAACAAGGATGAGACCGCGAAACATGTTAGTTTTATAGTTAATTGTGTTAGTATGCTAATACCTGGACAATGTTTGTCAGACTTATGAACAACTTGTACTTATGAACAGAACAGAACTCGTTCCTATGTTGGGGAGGTACTGTATACAGTGGAACCTCGGCATACAAATTTAATTCATTCTGGATTAAGGTGAAAATACGCATTATTTACATTTAGGCATTTGGCAGATGCTCTTATCCAGAGCGACTTACATTTTTATCTCATTACACATCTGAGCAGTTGAGGGTTAAGGGCCTTGCTCAAGGGCCCAACAGTGGCAACTTGGTGGTTGTGGGGTTTGAACCAGGGATCTTCCAAACCGTAGTCCAATAGCCTTAACCACTGAGCTACCCCTGGCCCCATTATGATATGAAAAGTAAAAAAAAATAAATAAATAAAAAAAAAAATCATGGAGCTTTTAAACACATGCTGAAGGCAACGTTAGTATCGTGGGTTCACTCTTTCGAAACAGCTTTAGCTGACTGGGAAAAAAACAAATTGTAAACTTGCTTCGCTTGACGCCAACAAGTTCTGAAAGGCTCCCAGACGCAAAACTTCCTGCGCTCACTTCATTTGTTCGGATGCTGAAAATGCTTTGCGAAAACTCAAGATGGGCGGCATTTGTACATACTGTATATTCTATGCCTGGTCGGATCCTGCAGGTTTTAAAGAATTAAGGATTTCATACCAAATATTGATTTTGTTGCATAAAATAACAAATGACTTTTATTATCTCGAGTGCCATTATTTTAGGAACATAAGTCACTTTTGTCCGAATACTTTTGGCCGCCACCACCTATATAATCGACAGAATGATCTTTTAAGCTAGTTCAAATTGTTAAAGTTAATCAGGCTGTAACGTTAATAAAGTAGATTTGAGTAACTCTTGTTCATGTTTCTCTTTAAATCATCAAACAATCTGATCAGTGTCTCTTATACACTCTCAGGACACGCCCAGTCAGAACTTCCCTCATTTCCACATCATGGCTGACGGAGTACACGTGATCAAATCATGTCTCGTTCATCAGTGAAATGAATCAAGTTACCGTCTAAAGCGGCCAGAGCCCTCTCCGCATCCTTCCGCGTCATGAAGGCCACGAAGCCGCGGTTGGTCACTCGCGTCCTCTCTTCTTCCGTCCGGGGCCACATGATCTTGACGCTGGCTAACGGGCCGTACTTCCCAAACTCCTTACACAGCATCTCCTCCGTCATCTACACAAACCACGGTCTGGTATTAACGTCTAATTTCTTACACAGGGACAAAAGTCAACTCACTCATGATCAGTAACGTGATTGATGAGCCTACCTTGGGGTTGATGCAGCCGATGTACAGGTTAGTTGTAGTGGGCACGGTGGGATCGTCATCGAATACTAAAAAAACAAAAAAGAAGAAGAAGAACACGGAAAAGACTGTTACAATGATGAATTGTCATCACATAACTATGATTAAACATTAAATCATCTCTTCTGTTCACTTTAAAATATTTTTTTAATAATATATAAAAGTATAAGAACAGTGTTGTAATATTTCGATAAGCAAATTCTAAAGTCTATAGCATAAATTTTATTTAAAACACAAAAATCTGTTATTTAAAGGCTCAAGTGAGGCACAGGTTCACTGCACTCAGGATAATTATTGGAGGTTGTTTATCCCTGCAGTCTTTAAGCGGTTTAATGAGTCCCTGCAGTGCAGCGGTATTAACGACCTCCTTGTTACTGATGAGGAGTGAATTTCTATTGTTGAAAATACATGTTTATTCCCACAACGGCTGAACAATCTAACACACAGTATGCGCAATATTTGCACAAATGTCTCCTTTAGACAAACTACAGCTCTGGGGAGAAGGGGGAAAAAAAAAAAAAAAAAAAAAAGAGACCACTGCAAAATAATCCGTTTCTTCTGTTTTCTTCTTTTTTTTTCTTACATGTGCATGTTTTG
>JAQQZS010000017.1:17458471-17469846 GCA_030068045.1 Platyallabes tihoni | reverse complement strand
CCTTGTCGGCTCCTGAAGCTTACAGCCAACTTTTGGGATTTGCTTATTCACCTCATTGTAAATAAACACTAAGCAAATGCACTTTTGGTCTCACCCCATTTTTATTTTTTTTTTATTTATTTTTTTCACCCCTGTTACGGCCTGACCTAGACCAGGGCGTAACTATATATATAATATATATATACACACACACACACACACACACTCTAAAAGGTGTGGTACATGGGTGAAATTTAAATTATGCATGACTTTGATTGGTACAAGAGAAGTTATCTTATCACATAAGTTCAAGAGAAATGCCTCGAGTTGAGCTTCCAAGACTACAGTATATAAGGAAAGTCTTCTCTATCAAAAAGTCCTTCAGCTTAGTTAATAATATTTTTTGTTGTTGTTTCGTTAGGTTTGTTGGATTTTTTTTTTTTCCCTAACACCCTAACTTCTTATTTGTTCATAAGTGTGTTCATAAATACCACTGCCCTAGACTGTATGTCCATGATAGTGTTTGAAAATACACAGACAGATTTGTTAGAGCATCTTTCTACATACCTTCCATCTCCCCGTGTATGTGTCATAAAATCGGAGCTGATAACGAATGTTGCAGTCCGTGACGTCTTGCAAGCTGCTTGGCGGACTCCATTCAACTCTTAAATAACCCAGATGGCCTGGATCGATGACCTTTATGTTTTCTGGAGGATCCACTGGAGAAAAGAAAAGGCGTGTGTGTGTCAGAAGAGACACTGCATGTTAATGAGTCATTATCATTTCAACATTGACAAAATTTGTTAGTCAGAATGGAGAGTCCTAGGAAATTCAGAAAGCTTACCTGGCACGCCTAATTGAGTGACTGAGTGTGAAGTGTGCCGAGTCAATAAAACAAAGATGACTAAACACATCCAGGGAAATGTCTGACATGAAGTCATTCTTTTGTGCATTTGTGTTATTCCTGAGAAGAACACAAGACGCAGGTTAATGGTGATGTGTAGGATATGTGTTTCATAAGGGGTTTTTTAGAGAGAGTTGAAGGTTTAATGAGCCTTTATTTATTTTTAACATAATTGTATGTTTGTTTTAATGCATTCATGTAGACACTTATTTAGACAATAAATTAAGCTAATCTTATGTAAGGTCTAAAAAAAAAAATATAGAAATATGTGGATATAATGTGGAAGATTTCTCCATCTAGATAAACTTCACAGTGGAGATAAGTGTTTTAATGCTACCTGGTTTATTTAATCGAGCACATGAGAAACACACCTGTAAAATGTCATAACCGTAAGTCGGTAGGAGCCAAATTTCACCCCCACCCATGCATCACTGGCAAGAACTCCACAGAAAATATTGAACATTAGAATAATGTATATACCGATGCTGTCAAGACATGCCATTACAAGACATGCCTCATGAGGCTTGTATAAGGATTATAGTTTGTATAATACATTATTATTCTAGCAGGTTTCACCGAACCCACATGTCTAGTTTCAAAGACTACAAGATAAGGTTAAAAAATGGGGGGGGGGGAGAAGAGTAGGAAAAAAAAGAGACTTTTTCTTTTTTTACAGCAAAGCAAAAAAAAAAAAAAGAAAGGAAAAACCTAAAAGCATATCCAAAAGTACAAGAATCACGGAATAACTCACCTAATGTTCTTGAATGGCAAGATGGGGCACTTCTTTAGTGATGCTCTCGGTGTGTTTTTACACACTCTCCTCTGAAAGCTGTCTGATTGTACACTCCCTTTTGTTCAGACAGCTCCCCCCTTACAGATATGGCTCCACCTACAGGTCTCAGGGAACAAAAATGCCTTACCACCAGACATTACATAGGAAAGCACTTTATCTGTAAAAAAAAACAAACAAAAAACAATAGATAGTGAATTGATTCATCTTTTATCTACCCCCTTTTATCCACCATGAGGAAAACTGACAGATGTTAAATCTTTTACGTCAGTCAATTTATCTGGATGTTTGAAAACTGCAAGGAATATAGTGTGTGGTTTCATGGGTTCATAAGCAAACAGAGATTAGTATGTTGTTCCTATGTCCATGTGGGTTTACTGTGAGTTCTCCAGACAGGATAAACTGCCCCATAGGGATGTGAATGGGAGTGTACATGTGGGTGTATATACAGTAGTGCCATGCTAGAAAGGTGCCCTATTCAGGGTACAGTATATACCCGCTGTGCAGGGATAAAGATGAATGAAATATTTCCTGAATGCTTTGCGATTAATATTGAATCTGCTTTGTCTAAATATAAAAAAGTAATATATGTTTAAAATATTATATATTATCATGAGTACAAATATATATTTGTTAAGGCATTGCATTTCAGAACCATCCTGAACCAGCCCGATTAACGAGTTATGTGGACACTTGGACACTTAAATGGAAATGCAGTCTTTACCATCAATACCGTGGTGAGAGAATCTGTATAAATACAGTTTTTAATTTATAGAAGTTAATAAAAATATCATAATATTTGAATTATTTAAACCACTTTTTCTAGTACTAACAAGAAAGAGAGGACCACCCATAAGTGAAAAACATTTGACACACGGTAAAAAAAGACTTTACAGTACAACTTTCAAGGACTTGCTATTGAAGCGTCTAGTAATAAGACAGGACGAAACTGAACGAAGAATCATGACTCCGGCTGCTTATCAGTGTGTTCATCAGAAAAGTTTGTATATGGGTTTTATGCCAAAGAATAAACAAATCTCTCAGCACTGTCAATTTAACAGATCCACATCATAACTTACACACAGCAGAAGCATCTTCAATAATTTTGCAGTATCCTGCATCTCTGCATTGATGCATGGTCTATGAGTCAGAGTTGAGACATTGCTATCTATAACAGTAGAAGCGTGGCTGGTAACAGTCACAGAAACAGGTCACGATAAAACGATTGGATCAGTGTCGTACTGTATAAAGAAAGATATGGATGAAGGGATGAGAGGCGCAAAACGAATACAGAGGAAGTCATCCAGACTCATTGTAACTCATCAGGTTTCTCCAGAATTCCACAGACTGATCTTGAAATAAAAGTGTCCCTCAAAAGCAAGGACAGTTACCCTGCCCAACTAATCGCCTTCCCACCCCTTCACACCTGCCTCTTTAAAGTCATAGCATACATTATGTTGCTGGTATAGCCCCTTGTATATCAGGAGAACATTTTTATATCAGTAAATGCGCCAATGCTTCACAATCAGGGAAAACCATCAAGAACAAATGGTTTCCCTGGAAGTCACTGAAGCCTTTGACGTGGATTTCATGCACATAGCCTGTTCGTAGTACAGATTTACATTATGTGAAAGGCAGTTTCTTGTGGATTATATCTCGAGGCAACTGAGAATAATGAAACACAAAGATTCATCTTGGTTGTTTTCTGTCCCTACGACAGATTTATTTCCTTCCTTCCTTCTTTCCTTCCAGAATGTGTTTCCGGTTTTCCAGGGTATTCGTACGCTTTTCTTAGAACTGTGGAGGCCCATCAAAACTCGACGTGACACTACCCAACAGCCAGACATAGAGAACAATGTGTTGTTTATCAGAATTATGCAGGATTATATGCTTCTGTGGTCCATGTAAGAAGATGAGTCAAAAGAATCCTAAGAGTTTCACATGCATTGGTTCATAAACTCTACTGTAACTAATAAACTTAATATATAGCTGTAAAACTACAGTGCTATGAAAAAGTATTTTTTTTGTTTTTGATATTTTTTCCCCATATTAGTCAAAATTTAATTATTCTAAGTAAATACACAATCCGTTTTTTTTTTAAATATTATTTCATCTCCCATGTTTACTATTCAAAACCATAAATTGTGGGATTGTTTTTGAGCCATTCAGAGGTGGACTTGCTGATGTGTTCCGGATCATTGTCCTGCCACATAACCCAAGTGCATTTGACCACGAGGTCACAAAGAGATAGCCAGATATTCTCCTTTAGGATTTTCTGGTAGAGCGCAGAATTCATGGTTCCATCAATTATGGATGGTCGCCCACGACCTGAAGGGGCAAAGCAGCCCCAGACCATCACGCTACCACCACCGTGTTTGACTGTTGGTACAGTATGATGTTCTTTTAATTAAAATGCTGTGTTAGTTTTACGCCAGATGTAACAGGACTCACACCTTCAATAAAGTTCAACTTCAATAGTCAATAATCAGTCCACAGAATATAGATGATCAAGATTTTTTTGGCAAGTGTGAGACGAGCCTTTGTGTTCGTTTTGGTGAGCAATGGCTTTCGCCATGAATGCCATTTTACCTGGATTTTTACTTATTGTTAAATTATGACCACCGACCTTACCTGAGGCAAGTAAGGTCGGTGGCAAGTTCTTTAGATGTTGTTCTGGGTTCTTTTATGAGCTTCTGGATGAGTCATCGTTGTGCTCTTGGAGTAATTTTGGTACAGTAGACCGGCCACTCCTGGGAAGGTTCACCACTGTTCCAAGTTTTCTCCATTTGTGCATAATGGTTCTCACCATGGTTCTCTGGAGTCCCCAAGCCTTTAAAATGGCTTTGTAACCCTTTCCAGACCGACACATTTTTTTTGTGAATGCTTCACTCTGTTAGACATGTTTTATTTAAGTGATTTCTTGATTCAACAGGTCTGGCAGTAATCAGGCCTGGGGTGAAAAGTGAAAGTATGAAAAAAACATGCAAAAACCTTTTTACAGCAAAGTATATTCACTACAGTTCTCATTCTGAATTTCATTCCACAGAGTTGCAGTGATGCAACATCATTTCAACTAACTTTAAACCATCAGTAACAACTTATTGTTACAGTTATTTTGCATAATCACAGGATAATTGGAGCCATTGACAGACATTACAGACATACAGTCAGTTGTACGAAGCCAGAATTATCAGAAGTGAACATCCATACCACATTTTAAAAAATAATAATGAAATGAAGACACAAACAAAATAGGAAAAAAAGGATCATTTTATTAGATTTTTTTTTCTTTTGGGACCTTTGAAGCTGTTCATGTTTCCTTAAGAAATGTCCTAATACTTTTGTACAGAGTTTATACAGGAATGACAAGTTGATCACAGAGGATCTGGGCATGCAAACAAAGTCATGTTTCATACAAAACATCTATCTACACGCACATCTTTGCAGGAATCATACTGCCCTGACAATTTTTTTCTGACAATTTTTTTTTTTACAGAATAATACAGCAATAGCCAGTATGCATTGTATGATCTCCAACCCCATCTTTATTGACGTAACCTGACGTGAGTTCTGACTTACATGCTAAAACAATCACCAATGCACAGTATACTTTCCTATGAAACAAATAAATAACTGAAAAAAGCACTTGAATGAGGTTAGAAAATATACACGTTGCTTTAAGGAATGGAGAATTTGTACATGGGATGTTAGTGAAGTGAAGGAGGAAAAAGAAATGGCAGTCTACAGCTTGCATTCCAGAGCAAATTACATTATTACTGGCACAGAAGCACTTTATTGCAATTGCATAATGTACCGTAATCATCTCAATTCAACATCGCATTACATAGTTTATGTACAAATTGTTCTGCTCTTAACAGAATGGAAACGCAATGCTCATAGATGTAGATGGAAAAAAAAACAAAAAAAAAGCAATTTGTGTCATCCAAGCGTTATTTAAAATAAGGAGGTGGAAAAATATTGGCCAGTCATAGTAAGGGTTTCTCACATTATGTTTTTCTCAGACTATCGTCACCTTTTGGAACAAACACCAAGTGTTTTTTTTATCTTGTACAGGAAGCCCATCACTGGTTTAATATTACCCCTTTTGTGTTTTTGAGACGCAGACATTTCTATGAGAAAAAGCATGGTGGTATTTGGACTACAGTAGGAGACAATTAAAGGTGTTGGAGCACATGTCCTCTTACGCAGAATTTTGAATTACATGATTTAGTCATGTAGCTGGCTTAAGGATCAGTGATTACGACTTGAAAGAAGAATCGAACAAAAAAAAAATCTGTCAATATGGTGTTACGCATGCCTTGGCCTGTATGAAGAATGTACAAAAAAATCTGGAGAACCAGTGTTGACTGCTTGAGGAACGAGCAATAAACAGTAAGGCTACTGTATGTTCACACTGCAGTCAAAACAAACCCACATTCTGGTTATTTATTTGTATTTTATTTTTTGGTTAGCCCATTTAAAATTATTTTTTTCAGTGTGATCATTCAATCCTCACCATCCTACCATTACATCCTTCTTTACTGTCATCCTCCATTTTTCCTAGTGCTGCAAGTTGCACAATTCCCAATTCAACTTTTCAAACTGAGGTCACATTAAAGGGGAAAAAAAAAAAAAACACATGTGAAAGTGAGCCAGATCGGAATCAAATCGCAGGACCAGATTGCATGCAATGTCTGTTGTTCATAGTGTTAAGAAATCAGAAATCAGATAAAAGTCATGTATGACGTTAAAAAAATGTATGTAATGTAGCCTGCTGTGTTTTGACTAAATATGGTCTGAAAGAGTGTTGTGCATATAATGGCTTGCTCAAAGGATGGAACTGATGTGTAGAACCTGTGTAAAGCTCATACTGCTGTCTATACAGTATGTCATGACTGAACATGAGCCGCTCCATAAGCACAAAAGTAAATTCCATACAGGCTTTGCAGTTGCAGTGTGAAATAATGATAATACAAAGATGTGGTAGTATATTTCAAGCTAACTATGAGAATGATGATTATAAAATACAAGAGAATTCTATTTCTTCATAGTGCTTTACGTTATTAAAGGTTCATATTAAGGTTTAATGAGAACCATGTTATGTAGAGTTGGATTATTACAAGGTACCAGGATTTCTGCGCAATGTTCCAAGATAAGATAAAAACAAAAGCAAATGTTTGAAACAGATTTTTTAACAGATCAGTCATGCTAAGATTCAGGCACAGCAGGGCATGAGTAAACTCCTGCTTAGGTGGAAAGGCTCCTGAAAAGTTTTTAATGTGGGCCATAAAAAAAAATAAAATAAAATAATAATAATAAAACCTTAATTGTTGCAACATGGGCTGGGCGGGGGTTACTGCAATAAAATAAAACACAACAGCACACAGGTCGTATTTTTAGTGCTGATTTTAAAGTGTCAGGTATGTAAAAATGAACTGCATGTAAAAAAAAAAAAAAAGTGAATAAATATACAATAAATACATAAATAATATCCCGGATAGCGCTCTTTACAATTAGTTGTCAGGGATTGATGCCGGTCTCATCACTGGTTAATAACTACTTCATGTTTACAGTACAGGAAAGAAGTGTAAAAAGCCAAAAAAAAAAAAAAACAAGCAGACATACTGTAATGATTAGTGAAATGAAAAATAAACTAAATAAAAATCAGGGAAACCAGATAGGTTAGAAAGGCAAGACTTACTTCAAAAGTATTTCATTAAACTAGCATCACTCATACGATGCAATAAACTGTACAATGTCTGATTTGCTTAAATGCCTTGTTTGCATTCCATACTCTCAAGAAGTAATATTGAAGGTTCCTGTGTATTTGAATGTGGATGTGGGAGTGTGCATATGTGTGTACTGTGCTTGAGACCTGCATTCCATCAGGAATTCAAACTTGACTCAAATAGAAACTGTGATTTAGAAAAGTTTATGTATTTTAACTAAAACCTTTGTAATTGAATAAAAGTATAATAATCCAAACAATGCTAGGCATTTCATATCATTTATCCATTTAAAAAAAGAAAAAAAAAAAAGGTTTGTCCTTTGTCCTTTTTTTTTTTTCTTTGAGTGTATGTTGCTCAATCCGCAATATCTTCTGTACATTTCACATTTTCTGGTCAGGAATTAGAGGAAAAAACACTAATCCGTGACTGTCTCTTCTTCTGTCCACTACTTAAAATCAGTCTTCTTCTTACATGTGTACAAGGAATTCTTCCAGACTCCAGAAGAGTGGCTTCATGCAGGAAGAGGGCATTTTGCCGATCTGATAAAGTCCGCCCATGGCTCCCTATCAGCCAATCAGCTTCCAGAATTCTCTCTTTGTCCATGTGGGCTTCCAGGTCTAGCAGAGAATGAATGAGGGAAAACAGAGGTATGGCGAGAGAAGACCTTCGTGAGAATTGCCGAAATATCACAAAGTTTGCCCTTTATTGGGGTGGCAAAGCTGCTCAGTGGTCAAAGGAAATGAAAAGAGTGATTATAACATTTATCAAGTAAACAATAATGATTTCTCATAGGCAAATCTAAAATTTACCACCTTTCTACTGTTGAAGTTGTACGCTGCTTGTGTTATGGCAAGTGGTTTGGCAAGTGGTACTGGCTAGCTACATGAGCGTTTAGCAGCCACAAACACAATTCATCCCAAATCCTTTTGCAGATTTGTGCAGAATTTGAGAAACATTTTTTTAAAAACCATAGATTAAAAAAAAATGCACTTGATGAGGTAGTCCTCTACCTCAGTCGAGTATATATCTGTGTGAAATTGGATTAAGGCTAGAAGGTTCCAGCCCTTTCTTCTGGTCAGAGAAAGGTTCACCGTGGTCAGCATTCAGAGGCTAAAGGAGAAGAAGAAACAGCAGAGTGCTCAGAGAAACGTAAGGCAGAATGGACGATGCTAGGGAATGCCCGAATATCCTGGCTTGTCTGGGGAGCTTTGTCCCAGTTTGAGTGCTACATGGTGGACGTCTGAGTTGGCTTGGATGATGACATATCCAGCAAGGCTTGAACGGTAATGCCAACCTTCACCAAACCTCGTTCCTCCAGAATGTGATGAGGCAGACACAACTTGTCCTGCAGACGAAAACACATCAAGAAAATTAAAGCCCCTGATTTTAAACAATCCACTGATATTTTATTATAGTTCAATAAAATGATAAACTAAAAGTGCACAGTTTCAGGTTTGAACTGCTAAGGAATATTTAATTTGTGCCTTTATACCCCCCCAAAGGGTGGCTGGCAAATAGCTGTGGAAATGTGTTGGACAATGCTTCCTCAGCCATGGTCTTACTGTATCCCATAGACCTGGACTGTGCTCGCCACTAATGAGTTTGTCTATTTAAGTTTTGGGATTTCAGCTATGAAAACCCTTCCAGTCTGGAACAAGTTTATACAAGTGATGTCCAAACCAGAAGCAAGATGATTCCTCCTGCCTTGCTTCCAGACTCTGGTGAGGAGGTCTCTGTTTACTGTCGCTGTCTTGCTACATTAACATTTAGGCATGTAGCAGACGCTCTTATCCAGAGCGACTTGCAAAAGTTCGTCATTAGATAACTCCTTATACTGGGTACCAGTATACTAACTGGTACTAACCAAGTACCAGTCAAACACTGTTGGGAAGGGATTTTTATATATTTATTTCTTTTTGAAGACTCTGACAGCATGCCTCACTAAAGATGCAAACTTTCTTTGCGATACCACTGTAGGCATCACCCTGTCTACCTGCCCCAAGTCTGACAATGCTGCATCACCCAATACTGCAGAGGATGTCACCTACCTTTCAGCCCTGCCTCTCACATAGCCGGCCATTAGGGTTGCTTGATTTTTGCTAAAATGTGAATCACAATTCTCTCACATAATTCCCTTTTTTCCATACAAAGCATTTATTGCACTAAAGTTCTAAAAGAAAGATAGACAGACAGATAGATAGATACAGTAGATAGATAGATAGATTAAAATTAATGATAAAAAAAAGTTTCCTTTTTTTTTTTAGAACCCTCAAATCTGAGCATAAAAGACAGAGCTTTGTGCTCAGATTTCTTTTGCCTCAAAAAAAAAACAATGGCACACTACTTCAGTTCCAGCAAGTACACAGACTAGTCTGTTTAGATCTGCCTCCTTGTTACGTGTCACGTGAGTGACGGAGGAATGGCATAAATGAGGACTCAAGGGTGAGAAAAGTGGATGAATCTGTATGAATGACTCATTCACTAAACTCCATCCTGGATGGTGAATTAATGGTGTTTTGTTTAACAATGTGTGAGCATAAGCCATGAGAATGACTCGTACGGCATCTGGGACTGTGCGTACGCATGAATGCAGCGGCATCTGAATGCAGGGAAACACTTGAGAGTGAATTGTCGCCATTTACAAATGGGAATTGTTTATATATGAATAGGGATTAAGCGTTCGGCCCAACCGGCCACCCTGACACCCTGCTTTCTTGTGAATGTGCCGCTGCCACCCTGCCTCACCTAAAACAATTTCCTGTCACCCTGCCCTCTTGTACCATAATTGTGCCTCCCTGCTCGTTTGAGGGTGTGTTTATTTATCACCATGTTTCTTGAAGAATATCTATACCTACGTATGCCAACTATGTATACCAATTATATTATCACATGCAAAACAGAAATGTACTGGTGAAATCAGGAACACCAAAAGGCCCCGAAGGCCACAGAAAATAATTACAGTGGGTGAGGCAAGAATTCGTTCCCTGCTGAGCGGTTCAAATTCACAACAGTTGACCAGATCAAGAACACCCTCCAGGTGGTAGGCGTGTCAAAATCAGCAATAACGAAAACGACTTCTCCCGAGTAAAAATACAGACAGTATTTAAAAAAAAAAAAAAAAGTCTGAATTTAGACTTTTTTGTATATACAGTTCTGGAACCAGCGTGCTAGGGTTCGATCAAGTGAAATGTCATTTCAACAATATACAGCTGGTGCGCAGTGAACAAAACCCGCAAACAATAAACAGTTCTAGTGTAAAATTAATAAAGTGTGCAAAAAAAATATTGCACTAAAGCAGAGCAGGTGAACGCAGTACAGTATTTTGTTTATAGTGGTTTAGCAGATGCAAAAAGTGCAAAGAATGTTAAGTTAAATGGAGCTCATTTGAGAAAGAGAGAGAGAGAATGTGTGTGTTAGTGTTTATGTTGGTGTCTGTCCAGACTCTGGTTAGTGAGATACCTGATAGCTTTTGAGAAGAAATTGTTACACAGTCACATGACCATGTGGGCACAGATGCTTCAGTACCCTTTTCCAGATGGCAGGAGGGTAAAGAGATTGTGTGAAGGGCTTTGTGGGGTAGTTCACAATGCAACGTTTCCAAGAACACAAGACTCTTTGCACAAATTTGCCTGCTAAAGTGTGACGTTCCAGCCCTCACATGCCCATAATAGGTGCTTTTGACAGTGGATGGTCACTGTTGACTGGTCTTCAGCTAGCCCCATATGCAGTGTCAATTGTGACGTGTTCCTCCCGTAAGCATCTTTCGGCATTTCTCTGATTTTTGTGCCCTCAACGCATCTTTAAGGGTTGAACCAGATAAACAGTTTTATTGGCTTCTGCTTCTGTGGGCACTGGTGGCTCAGTGGTAAGTGTTTTGCCTGCCACGCGGAAGGCCGGGGTTCGATTCCCAGCCAGTGCCCAAACCCCCCCAGCCACTGGATGCAGTGCCGGTCCCAAGCCCGGATAAAATGGG
>JAQQZS010000017.1:17387806-17400022 GCA_030068045.1 Platyallabes tihoni | reverse complement strand
GGGGGGGGGGGGGGGGGGGGGGGGGGGGGGGGGGGGCGGGTGTTGATGGAACAGAGACGGGAGAGGAGGAGTGTGCGGCGGGTGTGATGGGGCATCTCTAAATGTTCCTGAGGGCTGTTGTTGGTTGTTAGGCGACTGCTGGCATTAACGAGTCTACGATACCACACACACACACACACACACACACACACAGACACACACAGTGTCTGGCTGTCACTTTGAATTTGAGACTGTATCTCCTGCATGCGTGTGCGTGTGTGCGTGTGTGTGTGTGTGTGGATGCAGTTGGAACATGAACACATGGTGTGCACTGCTGCCAGCTCGTACAGGCTCTACACTCCGGCTGCTGAAGATAACATGAAGACGTTACTTATCGCAGCCCCAGTCGGCTCAGACATGCACCAACCCACTCACTCACACATACACACACACACACACACACACACAGCAGCTAGTCTTCTAGGTCTGGCATTGCCTAATAGCAAACTATATTACATCCAAATAACACATAAGAAACTAATAAGACAGTTACACCCCAGGCTAATGTGATTCGCTCTAACTGATTACTGTATAAAAATATATCGGCCACCTTGAAGTCAGTTTATTGGATTAAGTAAAGGAAGTGAAACAATCACTGCACAGTATATTAAATCCACAGAAGTGAAGTATTCCTGAATTGAATCTAATTCCATCGTTATCATAAAGAATTCCATTCTGCGGTCATTAATAAAGAAGGGTTGGACTGAATTATATTATAATAAATTCTATAATCATTTTATCAGTAGAACCATTACCATCTATCGATATCATAAATATTGATTTTACTATTAAATGCTAAATTATGATGTGAATTTTTACTGAATTCTACCAGTGTTATAAATATTTTTTACATAAAATTACACTCTGAATCTTACCGCTATAACACAAATTGCACTGACTGCTATAATTACTATAATAAATATTGTCCTTCAAAGTGTGTGATAATGCATGATATCCATCTCAGAACCTCTGTAGTCCAACTAGGGACCGTGGAGGCCCATGGTGATTACCACTGTATTTATTCCCATTTTCACAACCGTGGTAGGAACTCCGGTCAACATTCACATGCTTCAGGCAATTTGGGAACCACTTAGCCTAATCTGCGTGTCTTTGGACTGTGGGAACAGAGGAAACCCACCAAACACGGGGACAACGGTATCCCAAGGTGGGAATCAAACCACTGTTCCTTGATAACTAAACCACCAATGCATGATCACCTCTCAATTTTTACACCTCAAACACCTCACTCCTCCTCCACATACACTGTTTCAGTGTCTATGTAAGGTAGCTACAGTTAAGCCACGCTCCAAGCTTAAGGAAAGGATTTACTTATTAATACTCTAGAGTCACATGAGGACAAAAAGCAAGAATTTTTTTTTTTTGTTTGTACGTGCAATTTGGAGATGCATCTGAATTTCTAAAAATGACTTAAGCAGTGAATTTTGCAGAATACTTAATTATTAATAATTTTAAATTCTACTGACCGTCAGTGTTGGGGGACATTACTTTTTAAAGTAACTAATTACATTACAAAATTACTGTCTTTAAAAAGTCATCAGTTACATTACAGCGTTACTTTCTGATTAAAGTAACTAGTTCTAGTACTTTTCCATTGCAGGAAATGACAACTCCTTTGTGATTCCTCATGCATGTTGTTTTAGTCAAGACCTTTATAATTGTTCTACCATCATCACTCAGCGAAGTTTGGCTAATCTTTTAACTACTAATATCCCTATCAAAAAAGTTATCCAAGTACTCTAACGCATTACAAAGTAAACACCAAGTAAATACAAAGTAGGAAATCTTTAAAGCATGAATTTGTGGAATCTTCAAAAAACACAAAATAGATACAAAAAAGACGAGTGTGTGTGTGTGTGTGTGTGTGTGTGTGTGTGTGTGTGTGTTGAACATATTCTAATAGATGATTATATTGAATTTCAAATAAATTATTATTATTCCACTTACAATAAAAATCATAGTCACTAAATGCTGGACTGAACACTTGCAATACACTTTAATGATTTTGCAGCACTGAAAAAAAAAATTGAGCAGGTGTCAGCATTAGACACCTCCAGCTTTCACGGTGGCAAGAAAAAGTATGTAAACCTTTTGGAATTTCATGGTTTTATGCATTAATTTGTCATAAAATGTCATCTGATCTTCAGGATCAGCATCAGATCAGATCTACTGTAGCTTTTTTGACTCCAGCATTCACATACGGTTTCCACTAGCACTATGAGGTTTTTATGATTATTCTCAATAAAAGACGTGAAAGATCAGAATATTTTTGTGTTGTTATTTTAAGCACATTACATTTGTTAGTACTCTTGAAGATCAGATCACATTTTATGACAAATTAATGGCATGCAATTCCAAAAGATTCACATACTTTCTCTTGCCACTGTAGGTTCACTTATTTGACCTTTTCAGAATCCTTCCTTCTACATGAAAGAACCATGCAGCTGAATTCTTTCCTTATTCGCCATTTTATAAAGTCTCTAAAGCTGAGAATGTAGTCAGGAATCAGCATCAAAACCTTCTTTGAATGTAGATGCTTTACAGCAATTCAGTCTCTCTGAATACATTCACTGGGCTCTTTGTGTGCATATTCTTCTCGGATCACATGCTCCGACAGTCCATATCAAAGCACTTGTTCCCAAATTCGCAACAGTAACTTCCTCTGTTACACACAAACACACGCAATCTCAGCTAAGCTCAAGTGACTCCACATCCCAACAGCAGCTTCACACAACCCCAAAAGTTAAACTACCACAAACATTTTGTTCTCTGCTATCTGGGTGTGTTAGGCCAAGAAACACAGTAAATGTGATTCCTCCAGCAAAAAGCACGAGAAATCCTTTTTTCCCCTGAAAACCTCAACAAGTACTTGCCGTGTCACTTTAGGGCAGTTAACTTGGATCTATAATTTTATATTCAGTTCTAGAGGCTACCATATACAATAAGTCACGTTTATTTGTCATATATGCAGTATGTTACAGCACAGTAAAATTCTTTACTTCCCATATCTCAGCTTGATAGGAAGATGGGCTCAGAGTGCAAGGCCAACTATGATACAGCTACCATGGATAAGCAAGGGTTAAGGGCCTTGCTCAAGGGCCCAAAAGTGGCACCTTAGAAGTGCTTGGCATGAACCCTGCACATTTTCCCTCTGCTCTACCACACTCACTTCTATTTAGTAAAGGCTGTAAATTAAATCAGTTTAAATTAGCTCAAATTATTAAAATCAGGTGTTCTGGGAGCAGGGAAAACACTAAAATGTGCAGAGCAGGGCATCCTCCAGGACCAGAGTACAGAACCACTGATCCAGAGACTTAATTATCTGATCCGGCACGGCCCGCAAAATAACTTGAATCTGTCAGAAGTGGGATTCGAACCCACGCCTCCAGGGGAGACTGCAACCTGGACGCAGCACCTTAGACCGCTCGGCCATCCTGACAACACGTGAGTACTCTAACATACAGCACTACAAAAAATCTTCCTGTTTCTTTAAAGAACAAAGAATTCAATAGGATAATTCTACTGTTTTAAAAGGCTTTCCAAAGTAGTATGTAATCATAAGATCCTTATGGAATTTTACATTTCAAGGATGACTGCTATAATTAGAATTTCACAAATTTCCAATGATATATCATGAAAAGACTTGTAGAATTCCAAAAGTTAGACCCAAGTACAAAGAAGAACAGAAGCAGACAAAGAAGCAGAGCGCTCAGGTTCAATTCCCAGCCAATGGCCAAACCTCGCCACTGGACCACCTTAGTGCTGGTCCCAAGTAAATGGGCAAATGCTGTGGCAACCACTTAACATAATTTTTCAATGGCTAAGTGAATACACTAGCATTTCTTCAACAACTTCAATCATTAGCTGACTTATAAATAAAAGTAAGTAGAAGTGTTTTAGACTGATACTGACTCTGAGATTGGATAAATAGCCATGGCATGGCAGGAGATAAACAGTGTTAAAGAGACTATGTTCAATTCCCAGCTTCGTGCTCTAGGGCTGGCTCGCAATTCACTCTCAGTGAAGGTTTAGCCATTCACAGAGAAGAATAATTTCTTGCAACCAATTATACCACAGAAAGCAGTACTTGACAGGTTGACAATCATTCTTTTTTATTTGATTTACAGTGAAATATACACCGATCAGCCATTGCACCAACAACACAAAACATCTGCTTGTGCCACTGTGACATTTCTGTCCCCTCAGGACATGATTCCACAAGACCACTGGCCAGATCCTTTAGGCGCTGTGGATTGCTGGGTGAAACGTCCATGTATCAGACTTGTTTTGTCTGGTGCATTCCATGGATGCTTGTTCAAATTGGGATCTGGGGAGTCTGGAGGCCGTTTTGGGGTCTTTGCCTGCTGGACTCATGCATGACTGGAAGTGGTGACCTGGGTGTTCCGGTGCCTTTCTATCACGGCCAGCATTGACTTTTTTTGGCAAGTTGTCCTGAATTGGCTCTCCTGTGGGATTGGACCAGGAGGGGGCTTTTGTTTCTTGCAGGTATGAGTAAGCCTTGGTTGCCCATGATCCCGTCACCAGCTTACTGGTGTATAACTGATAATCAGTGTTAATATGGTAATGTTATGTGGTGGTAACATTTTGACTGATTGGTGAAGATTTTTTTTTTTAATTCTCTAGTACACAGACTTACAGTAGGCCTGTAGATATTCTTTCACGGGTTGAGTCAAAGGTCACATTTTGCAACATTTTAATGAAAAATGACTTTTTTTCTAGATATTTTAAACACTCTGTATCTTTAGGGCCTCTGTAGAATTACAAAGTTTAAGTTATAAATTGATTCTATATATATGTGGCTTCGAAGAGTCAATGATGTCAAAGAGATTTTCACAGAATTCCGGTTCATTGTTGTGCCACAATCTAAATTCCACAGAACATTTACACAAGTGAAACACAACTTAGTTTCATCACTGTATCTGATTTAATACTGTAATGAATACTGATAGTAGAGCGTAGTTAGCCAACACACCAGACTGTATTTGTCGTATTTCCATGCATATGTATGATGTTGACGAATAACTGTTTTGCAGAGTTGATTAGCGATATTAAGAAAATTATTTTTCATTTTGAACATGTTAAGTTTAGAAGCAATAAATGGAACAAAGGAACAAGCTGTTGTGTTTAACAGAGAAGCCTCTCCAGTAGCAAGCAGACCGTTTGATTAATAAAGCAGACAAAAAAAAAATATTTTTAACAAGTGATTTACAGGCACTTGGAGAAATCAGAAAACTTTGACTTACAGATCTATCAGCGTGTACAGTATGTGTGTGTGTGTGTGTGTGTGTGTGTGTCGTGTAAAACGTTTTAGCCCAGTCATCTATATGTCATCTGTACATTATTACAAAACAGAATCAGACATACAGTACAGATTACAAAGGGAAGCTTATTTTCCCAAAACAAAAGAAAAGGGGGAGGGGAGAGAGAGAGAGGAAATCCATTTCTAATTTTGCTTTGATTTATGGCATTTAGTGTTGACATAAGCAGGAAGTCCCTGTGGCAGTGTCGGTACAGAATGAACGTTTTCTCTAGGCCGGCTCATTTCTAGATACTTATCGTCCTTTACAAAATGAAATCAAATAAAAAGGGTTTATTTTCTACACACTTGGGGAGAGGTGTAGGAGAACTGTAATGGAGATGGAGGGAAAACATCTCTAAAACAACCTCTTTGTTTTTAACTTACACCAATAGGATGTGTCTGGATATTTTTTTCTTCTCATGTTTCGCAGTAGACATGAGGAAAATGACACTGCCCCGTGTGAGGCTCGAACTCACGACCTTCAGATTATGAGACTGACGCGCTGCCTACTGCGCCAACGAGGCCTGACAGCAGAGGCTGTAAATAGTCTCTGGTCAACGTTTTAACTCACTGCACACGCAACCGGTGAATAGAGCAACAGGAATGTTGTCTTCGGCAGGGATCAGAGCAAAGCCGAGGTTAAAATTTGTCTCAAAAGAAAAATTCCTCAGAAGATGACAGCCTTCTGATTACATCAGCTATTTCGACTATAAAGACCGTAACGCTCAGTGCTCAGGTTCAAAGGTGATATGATACAGATTGGCTAAGCATATCCAATGGAGCATAATTACCTCAGTCCCTAGAGACCCCCACACTGTGTGTGTGCCTGAGAGTGGGTGTGGGTGTGTGTGTTGGCCCATGAAGGTCAAACAGGCCACAGCTGAGACAAGTCTGCCATGAAATTGTGTGTTAAGTCCATTTATAGACAATGGAGATGGTAACAATCCCTACAGTATAGACAAACATTTTATTGGACATGAATGCATACTAAACAAAATAAATAAACTGAAAAATCTATTTGGTTAAATGATCTTTTCCAACTGCAAAAGTAGTACTAGTACTTATAAAACTACAAACTACTGACAGCAGCTTGTACTGCTGAACTGGGATTAACCAATAAATCAATTTCAAGGATTACACATTTTACACATTTTTTTTTACCAATAGTTGAAAAATCAATAACCTGTTATTCATTTTCGATACTGCTTTATTCTGTGCAGGGTCGCAGGAAGCCTGGAACCAACCCCATGTGGACTTAGGGCACGAGGAGGGGTACACCCTGGACAGAGTGCCAATCCCTCACAGTGTACACCCACACCCACACTCAATCACAAACTTACAGGCTATTTGGAAACACCAATTAGCTTAATCTGCATGTCATTAGGTGAAAACCAGAGTACCCAAAGGAAACCCACCAAGCATGGGGAGAACATGCAAAGTTCACACGCAGACCAAAGGCGGGAATAGAAACCTCGACCTTGGAGGCCACAGTGCCAACCACCACGCAGCTGTGCTACATAATAACTAATTATCTGTTGATAATTAATGACACCAGATGTGCATTTTCCCCTCAGTATAAGTTTTATTTCAACAGCTCTAGCGACACTATCCAGTGTTTCCCAGACCACCAGAACATCAGCATTGACCGGCAAATAAGGTAAAGATAGCTAAGCTAACGTCACTGGGTTGTCATGGTTAGCACTACATGCGAAACAAACCTTACCTGTTAAATTCATATTGGCAATGAATTATATATCAACTAATCATTAACATCCTCACGCATCTCTTTACATCCAGGCTTTTCCTTAAATGCCATTTACAGCAAATATTAATGGCTTAAAACCCTGAAATGTTTGTTGCTACAATTGTGGGATTTGCTTAAAAGCCTTAACAAAAAGAAAGATTAACAAAAGCACACAATCTTAAAATCTGAGAAAATGTATCTAATTTATTTGTATGAGAGAAAAGGTTATATCTGAAACAGTAATGATAAACTAACAGCACAGACACTAATCCCAATTGTGCTAATGCTAATGCTAGGAAATTGGCATTATTTTGCTGAGGTAACCATTTGGGAAAAATGGCTTCTAACATGCTAACGGCTAACATCGGTTTTGGCTGTTATATACAGGTACTTACTTAGAATCGGATGTTCTCATGTTTAAATTTAGCTAGCATTACACATCCTGCCTGGCAGCATGTTTAGCATGTTTTGTTTTTATTTTGACTAATAAAATTAGCTCTCTCTTTTTACCATAAGCTGCAAAGTTAGAAAGTGATCACAAATAGCAAGTTCCAAATAATAGAACTGAACACTGAATTATGTACGACACTGATTAACCTGAGTGTTTAGGGGGGGAAAAGCATTATTAGCAAGTGCGTGTTCAGAGAAGCAAAACTTAGAAACATCCCCTTAGAATAAATAGACATGGATAGTTCCTGTTTAGGCCGTAAACACTTCCTCAAAACTTTTTTTTTTACTTCTTCTGCAGCACTGAGTCACTGAAAGGACGTTTGCTCAAATAAACATAACACTCATCATCTATACCGCTTAATCCCATATATACTGTAGGGTCGCGAGGGGCCTGTAGACTACCTCAGGAGACTTAAAGCACAAGGCAGCGGGACAGGGTGACAATCCATCACAGGGCACGCACACACACTCAATTTGTCAACGCCAATTAGTCTTTGAACTGTGGGAGGAAACCGGAGTACCCAGAGGCAACCGACCAAGCAGGGGAGAACATGCAAACTCCATACACACAGAGGCGGGAATCAAACCCACACCCTGGAGATGCAAGGCGACAGTTCTAACCACTAAACCGTGGCCACCAAACATATAACACTAATATTTTAAATGCATAATCTACTGGGCATTATTACAGATTGATAGCAGGTTCAAAATGATGTTTTGCTGCAATTTATACCATTATAGCGTATTAGTGCATAGAACTTGCACCATGTATGTAGTTTTTTTTTCATTAACTGCCAATACAACAATACTTTATAAAAATCAGATTTGATTTAAATCCACACATGATATTTTACACAAATCTTTCTTACTATCTTGTTATTCACTACAAAGTCCTCTAAAGCTCAGAACAAAACAGCTACAGGTTTCTATACATCTGTATGATAACATCATGATTCTGTGTGCAAGCTACAGTGTTTATGCTGTATTTAGTTGATCTCATAAGTCTCTAAAATTTTGCCCATAATTGTTTGTGCACATAACAAAGATCAGTATCAATTACTTCATACACAGGTTTATGATTTGTAATTGATCTCTACACTTTGATCACTGCGGAGACAATTTTAAAAGTAGGGACAATTCTTATTTCCTTCCAATTCCTTTCTCCCTGGTTATACTGTCGAGAAAGTGTAATATCCTCTCCCATGGAAAACACATACAGAGAACCTCATCGTTTCAAGAACAATGCTGAACCATCAACTTTGTGGCAGAAACGTAATCTGGAACAAATCATGAACTGAGATCACCTTAAATGCTTGGTGGAGTCACATGGTAAAAAACAAAATCAACGGTAAAAACCATAGGTATTTTTAATAGTGAAAGTAAGAGCATTTTCCCACACACATACACACACTATGTAATGAGAACTCATAGGATTTGAACAGCTAAACAGTTGTGAATGTTTATTAAAAAATTTTAAAAACACTTGTTAGTGAGGCTCAATTTGCTAGAGAGCATAAAAAGTGGACTTCGGAGCAATGGAAAAAGGTCATGTGATCTGATGAGTCCAGATTGACCCTATTCCAGAGTGATGGGTGCATCGCTTCATGCACTTACCTTCTTTCCCTGATGGACCCATCACTCTGGAATAGGGTCAATCTGGAGTCATTAGATCACATGACATTTTTCCATTTCCATTTCCATTCCAAGTGACAATTTAATTAATAACCTCGAGAGCAGCTGTTTAGTGACATAGTGAGGTCAGCTATATGTGCGTTTGCTTACTGATTAGTGTTAACTGTTGGCCAAAGACTCTCTCCCACCAGCCAAGAGTACTAAGTAGGTCACTGGGACACACACATGCACAAACAGTCTAACTACATAGAGTCTGGAATGCTCTCCAAACACTTGCAGTAACAAGTACACGAAAAACATAAACACAATTAGAAAGTACACCTCATATGGTTTTAACCTAAACCAATGCCTTTGTATTTATGTATGTGTGTGTGTGTGTGTGTGTGTGTGTGTGCGCGCACTGAAAACTCTCAACTGCTGTTGAGTCAGCGTCAGTCTGCTCCTCTCTCATGAAATCACTTCCTCTTCTGGTAGTCTGGTCTACTGAGACATTTATCATCATTTCCTCTAAATTCTCTCTCTCACACACACACACACACACACACACACACACACGCTCGCTCACACAGCTGCCAGACATCCTTATTATGTTTTGCTAGTTACTGGCAGGTCCTTTACAGCGGCTAAGACCTGATCCGAGGTGTAACCCCGAACAACATAAATTCATGCAGACATCTGACCTTGAGCCTTGCTGGAATAAAACACTCCTGGACATACTGATATAACACAATAATCAACGATGGGATGCTGAGACGGAGCCTGATATGAGACCGAGTTACTGTTACCACCTATAACATGATTATCTTCCTGTAACAACAGATCCCAAAGTGTTTTATTCCCCTTAACCACAAGAATTTGTCTTTTTAAAGAAAAAAATTGATTAAAATACTTCTGATTATATCAATTTACAGTTACTGTGCAAAACTAGTTCCTTTTATTATTCATATTATTATCAGCTAGAACCCATCGATCCCAGAGTCACCAGCCTCTGTCTTTTTCCTCTCTCTATAGAATATGCAGAATATGTTACCAAGAAACCATAAAATGCAAAACCATACTGCTGGAAAACTACAGTCAGAGGTACTGATAGGGAAAACTATTTAAAACCTTATGACCAATCAGAATTGAGATAAAAAGATATTTTAAAAAAAGATAAATAAGCTCTGTTCAGTGCTGTTGTACAACCCAAACACACTCAACACTAACATTAATGTTCATATAAACCTATTAACAGCATGCATCACAAGCATAATAATAATAATAATAATAATAATAATAATAATGTGCATATTGTGAGAGTGTTTACAACCAAGACAAACAGATGAAAAGGACATATGGGCCTTTATATACTATTCTTTAAAATTCAGCAATAATAAAAATTTAAGGCAAAGAACAAGAAGAGAAACCGTACATATCATGATGCACCTTGTGAGGATGATAATATTTCTCTCACACACACACACACACACACACACACATATCTATATCTATATATATATATATATATATATATACAGTATATATATATAGACTAATTCCATCACACACACACATATATATATATGTGTGTGATGGATGGAATTAGTCTCAAACCCATTACACACGCTTACACCAGTCTTAAAGCACGGTGCACGCTAATTAAGCAATTTCCCTCTGGGATTAATAAAGTTCTTTGAATCTTGAATCTAATTACATGCCTGTGTGTTTGCAGCCACTCATACTCACTCAACTCCCTGTCAAGTTGAGTTTGGAGGCTTTGGAGGCAACACATTACCGTTCCTACAGGTGGCGCACTCTGAACTATTTACACATTTAATATCCTGGGTGTTCTAGTGAATTGATTACTAATAATATTGTTTAGAATTGTTTAGAAATAATAAATTCGGCGGATGACCGAGATACACGCTGTTTAATCAAATGTTACACTCTTGTATTTGATGTTAGTTTGTATTGTTTAAACGTTGCGTTAAATAAGAAAACTTATGTTATAAGGAATGGCTAGATTTACTTACTCATTAAACTTTTTTGGAACTAAATCAAAAGGGAAATGTAATATGGAATCAGGAGATTTACAAAATGGTGATACTTATAGACGTGCAATATTAATCGAATCGGCACCGAGGTATCGTCATAATATGGTATCAGGAGGTAAACAGTGTACTGTATATGTCTATTATACAGTACATTAGGGTCGGATTAGGGTCGTGCGACAGCTTAAGTCTCATTACAATGCATCACAATGATTCTGATTGCTCACACCCATGTGTGTGTGTGTGTGTGTGTGTGCACGGCTTAAAGATAGAGGGGGGGGGAGGGCGGGGTGGTGCTGGCTGGTTGTGCTGCTCGAGGAAGAGGCGCTGATGGCCCGTGACCTCAGCCGTTACACAGGCAGCAGCAGCATCTTTTGTCTCCCGTTAGGAAGCGCGCGCGCGCGGTTCCAGTCCTGCGTTCTATGATAAACGTGCACGGAGTGTGTGCGGGCGCGCGCGCTCCAGTGCTTCTCCATTCATGTCCTCGCGCTACATTGTAACCGTAATTCGGAAGCGACGAGAATAATAACGCGCACGATGATGATACGGTTTTGAGCCGCAACAGCAGAAACAAGCGGCAACGTGCAATATTCAAAACCCTTTGATGTTTAAATCCTATACGGTCCAGGATGGTGAATCTATTCATCTATACAGTATGTTGGCCAGTGAAAAGAGGACAATGATGGATTTCCATCATTCTATTGTGTATAAGCGTGCTAACAGGCTAACAAGAGGAAACCAGAAATAAATAAATAAATCAACACACACACACACACACACACACCTGCAGTGGGGTGGATCGGGTTCATTCAGATGAGTATGAGGAGGACCGGACCCACCTGCATGCGTGGTGTCCGTGAGATCGTAGCTGAGTCCGGGGTAATCGCGCAGCTTCCTGCCGCTGATGTTCAGCACGCCGGAGCTCGCGGCGTCCTCGAGCGCGCGGTCCAGGCTGCGCGCGGTGTGCGGCGGCTGCGGGTGCG
>JAQQZS010000017.1:17375892-17386437 GCA_030068045.1 Platyallabes tihoni | reverse complement strand
AGAGCGACTTACAAAAAGTGCTTTAAAGTTTACATCACTGGATACATACTTACACTGGGTTAACTAGGTTAATAACACAACTGGAAAGAGGGTTTTTTTGGGGGGGGGGATGATTAGAATCAGAATCAGGTTTTATTCACCAAGTATGTTGACACACACAATAAATTTGGTTCCAGCTGCAGCACTCAGATTAACATAAAAACACTGTACAAACACACTACATACAGTATACACAACATTCAGTAACTGATAAGGTTGGGGGGTATGTGCAGTAAAGTGTACATAAAGTGAGTGTAAGGTAGGGCAAATAGCCCTGTGTGTTATCATATATACAGTACTATAATAGGTAGTGCAAAATAGCAAGTTGTAGTGATGTAATGTGCATGTAGGGAGTTTGTTGGAAGCATGGTGGTGCTTTTACACAATATACAGTACGATACCAGATGTTCGATTTGTGCAACATGGCTTTGGAAGCAGCTCTCCTGGTTTTATCATTACTAGAAAGAATTTGATCTGCCCATTGCATATTGAATGCATTTTTTAAAGATGAAGGTCACAAACTCATAGCTTGTTGTGATGATCACTCCCATAGCCCTTGACGTAAGCTTTTTTTTGTTTGTTTGTTTATAGGATTTATGTGTGGTTATCATTGTAACCAGCAGATGATAGTAAAATAGTTCCAAACAGTATTGAGGTCAGAGAAGGTAAAATATCTGAAACAGTTTTTCTTCAATTGATCCCTTCATGTTTGAAGTTAATTTTAAGCCTATTTCTGGCATGCAAACAAACAAGACCGTTGAGATTCTTGATTGCAGATACACCCTTGTCAACGCCAGGGGCGATTCTAGAATCAGACCTTTAAGGGGGAGGGGGGCTCAGCCCATATTGTGAATGTAATGAGTATAGGGTCCTGCTATTAATACTTTGCTGGGCATTAGGTCTATAACTAGTACCCCCTTTTCCACCATCAAGATATATTTTTTTATGACAGGGACTTGTGGTTTAAGCCATTGTTATGGCTGTGTTTTCTGCTAGCATCTCTGCTAGCATCACCGCTAACATTGCTGGGAAAGTAGAGATGTATACTGACTTACAGTTATGTAATGACGTTACTCTCCGGAAAAACAGTTCTTAGGAGTTCCTAAGTTCTTAGGAGGTTCACTATTGACATGAACTAGCACCTGGTTCACTTCATTGGAAAAGGGGTATATGTGGCCTTCACAACTGGTTCTTCCTGCTCTATTTCTTGCTGTCTACTTTCTACTCTCTCTCTCTCTTTCGTTGTGCCTGTGCTGTCAAAGAAAAGTTAGCAACAAAAAATTATCCATGCAATTGTACATATCAATTCATAACTTTTTTACCTGGATATTGGATTGCTCTGGGCAATGGCAATGGAGAGAGGTAACATAATTTTTTACCTTAGCTCTCTCACCTAACCTGATATGGGTTGTTTTCTTAAAAAATAAACACACAAACAAATAAATAAATGAATGAATGAATGAATGAATGAATGAATGAATGAATAGCCTTTTGAATGTGCAGCTATAGAAAATAGAACACATTTAAAATGAGTCAGGCTTTGTTGCAAACAGTCAATTCTCTGTCCTTAGAGCTTCTGGCTGAAAACCATAAAAGTGTCTAAAATCACCACTGGTCAACACCATTAGAGATTAGGAAATCACAAGCCAACATGATCATATGTGTTAAATTTATTGTTGAGTTCTTATAATTACCCTGTTTGGTTACTTGAACTGAATAGGTTTAATCCAACCCTTAATTTTTAAAACAAAAAGCCTATGAGATAAATAATGCCAGCTTATGTGTCAAAGTGCAGGCAGCAAGGCAGAAATGCCAATGTCAACACTGGGTGAGTGCTATCTCAGGGGTTACAAGGTGTGTGTCATGTCACTTTCTAATCAGAAAGTGTGTCTGAGGGGTGATTGACCCTCAGTAGCACCAAGATGCCACTTTTGGATCATTGAGCATTTCACAAGTTAGAATCTTCCACAGAAGAGAAAATATACTGCTGAATGGAAGACATTAGCGAACAACAACAAAAAAGCTGGTATTGTGGCTAGCACTTTGCACATCTGACATGTGACATGTGCATGTGTTCGTTCTCTGGTTTCTCCACACAGTCCAAAGATGCATTCCAAATTTCCTGTAATGTCTGATCATGTTTGTGTGCTTCAGAGGTTGGAATTTAGTGTCCTCAGTGACTGCTGGAGGGTCAAAGTCCTAGGACATTATAACCAATCACTGCAATTACAGCTTTGTAACCCTTTCAGTTATGTCTGTTTCTCATCTGTTCTTGAATTTCTGTAGATTCTGTTGCTTTTTAAGAACTTTCAGTGTGCTTTATTTTGTCAGATACAGTAGGTTCTATTTAGGTGGTTTCTTGATTGACAGGTTTGGCATTAATCAGGTCTGGGTGTGGCAAGTGAATTTTCATGAGTTCGCAAGGGAGCAATTACTTTTTCACTTCATGTTCTATTTACTTGTATTTACTTGGATAATCTTCGGCATGGTAGCTTAATGGTTAGCACTGTCGCCTTGTACTTCCAGGTCCTGGGTTCGATTCCTTCCTCGGGTCCATGTGCATGGAGTTTGGGTCCAAAGACATGCAGATTAGGCTAATTTGCGTTCCTAAATTGCCTGTAGTGTGTGCATTAAGACTTCTTGGATAGACTTCAGGGACCCTGTATAAAGGGATATAGTGAGTAAGTGATCTGAATCATTTAAGTGTGACCATTATGCAAAAAGAAAAAGGGAAATGCTTTTTTTCCATGGCACTGTACATGCTAGAAACCTTAAAGTTTTAAACCTGACTTTAAACAAACATGTTCAGGTTCCAGCAATTAGCAGACCAACAATTTCTTGTGAAGAATCACTTTCCAGTTGACCAAAACACAGTATTGGTGTGGATTTCTTATTAGGTTTTTTGTTATATGTATAATACAGAAAATGTTTGTGCCAAAAAAACTACTTCTGAAGTTTATGCAACATGGATGTCACAAATCTTCCTTCCCTAAGAATTGTAAGAATTGTTGACCTTAGCTGTTTTGGAGAGATGGTCATTTTTCAGCATTATACTGTTTTACTTTAAATAATAATAATAATAATTTAAAATACAAATTATTGTTATTATTATTGATACTAAAATTGGTGTAAGAAGCATATGACCTGTAAAATTTGCATAAAATTGAAAAGAGAAAAGATGCTTAAATTGTTTTTTTGGTGAAAGCATAAAAAGCAAAAAAATCTATATTGCCCATAACCATGTCAAAATTATGTTGTGATATCTTAACAATGTTGCGTTTTAGAATAATACACTTTTTTTTAGGTTTATATCTTTTCATTGGAAATCTAAATTGGCCAAGTTTCATCTGAATGACAGTTAAGATCTTGAAAGATTTTAATTCAAAAAGGTTGACACCACATCAAAGGGCATGAAACTGTATTTAGCAACTGTGTTTCTTTTTATCTGATAGAAATATGAATGTGTGCATATTTACAAAAACTGAAGCATGGATCGGGAGATAAGAAGCATTAAGTGTTTTGAAAAACGGTGTTAAGGTGAAAATTCACTTTTTTCATCTAGATGAGAGCGTGGGAGAGTTATCACCTTAAGAACAGATGTAAGGGGAGACATGAAGGTAGTAGTAGGGGGATTTAACACATTAACATCAGGGGGGAAAATCCCTTACAGTGGTGCTCAGGAGCAACAACTTCCTGTTAAGAAGCACTTCCCAGTGTCCGGGTCTACAGTACACACAGTGTAAATATAGACACGGCCCCCTGTGATGGACGCCTCAGCTGTTAGAGCATGAGCTGTTTTGGGGCTCTTGGCACGCTGGTGTGTTAATTCACGCCACATGAGGGCGAAGCTTTTCTACAGAAGCGTTTGCTCGACACGTTCACTTTTCAATGACGTGACGTGAGGAGCAGAGTGAGCTGCACCCTGCGGGAGAACTCTTGGCTTTGACTCTCTCTCGTCTGTGAAAAAACAACAACAAAAAAAAAACAAACAAACAAAAACCAAGCGACGTTTAACAATTGCGTAAAGTTCTCCAAAAACGCGGGTGTCACACACCGGAGCAGGAATGGGAGACAACGAGTTCTCAGCAGAACCCATGGACGAGTCTCAGGTCGACAACAGCGCGGACAAAATTGACATGTCGTTAGGTCAGTGTGGAGTTTTGTTTTCGTTCGGTTTGTTCCGCGGAAAGAAAAAGAGCGGCAATAATCATCCGCGCGCTGTAAAGCACCGCACGCGCGCTACGGTTCTTCTGTTGTTCAGGGTTGTTTGTGTTGTTCGCTTGAATGTTTTGTTTGTTTGTTTGTTTGTTTGTTTTAAGGAATTTAACTCATTAGGGATTTTTTTTTGTGGCTGATAAGGAAGACATTCTGAGTGGAGAAACAAAATAAAACTACCAAACAAAGAAAACGTTTATAAGTAACCGTGTTTGTTTCTGTTAGCCTGTAGTTTAATACCTCAGGGTTAAGCACGAGCGCTCATTAAAGCTGAGGGAGAAAATAAAAACAACTTCAACAACAACTGTGATTTAAAAACATACACTTTTCAAGACATATCCTGAAACACGCCATTGCGTACTTCCGGTCTGTTCGGCGCGTAGCTACTACAGACTGCAGCCCCACACCTGTCTCAGGTCATTCGAGTCAACAACTAACAGCTTTTGGTGACTCAGCTGTTCAGACCATTTGCTCTGAGACATCATGCCATGTCCCCTTCACACTGACTGTTTCCATTTAAACAGAAACTCAGAAACTGTTTCCTGTCTGCCTGGTGGAAAAGATGCAGCAGTTTAAACCACTCCAGCCTTTTTATTTATTTACTTTTGGCAACTAATAGCTGTTCAGGTGAGGTCATTAGTGGCTCAGTGGTGGGTTTCTTGCTCGTATTGTCAAAGACCTGAGTTCAATTCCCACCCAGCGTCTACTGGATCCAGTGCCGGTTTCAAGCCTGGATAAAATGGGAGGGTTATATCAGGAAGCCATCCAGCGTAAAACCTGTGCCAAGTTGTTGTGCAGATGGGATGGTCGCTGTGGCAACCCCTCGACGGGAAAAGCTGAAAGACTAATAGCTGATCAGACTTTTTCACAAACCTTCTGCCAGAATTTGCACGTGTGTAATCTGTATCATTTCATATGTGTTATAAGGTTACACACAGTATCTACACTTGATTCACTCCCTCCCAGAGGATTTATCTCACCCGCAACATAGCCCACACCTGTCACAGTCAACAACTATCCGTGACTCAGGTCACGACTCCTGAAACAACATTCTGGACAAAGTTCAGCATGTAGAGTATCTCCACAGAAGACATGGTGTTAAAACATTTCAGTGTTAAAAGTTTTTTTTTTTTTTTTTAATTATTGTTAGGAGTTTATTCCTGAGGATCTTTATCCTGGGCAACACATTTCACGTGAAAAAACAAGAACTCGTCTTCAAAAAAAACTTGTCAGTAAAGTTCAGCAAGTTCATTTTCTTGCCTGTCCAGATAACATTGCCTTCAGTCTAGGTATTAGAACAATGTGGTGGTGTATGTTGTTGTTGTTCTTATATTTTAATAATAATGTATAACTTCCTGAGGAAGTTCTGCAATTTAAAACATAAAACTGCTGACATTTTGAGTTGAGACAATGTTATTCATGTTATTCATATACAGTACTTCATGTATACAGTACTTAAAAGAAGGCAGCACAGTGGTGTAGTGGTTAGCTCTGTCGCCTTGCATGTCCAGGGTCTAGGTTCAATTCCTGTCTTGGGCTCTGTATGTGTGTTGGAGTTTGCATGGTCTCCTCCTCCGGGTACTCTGGTTTCCTCCCACAGTCCAAAGACCTGCACATTAGGCTGATTGGTGTTCCCAAATTGCCTGTAGTGTGTGAATGAGCACATGAATGTTGATTGGAAGTGCCCCCAAAGTTGTAAAATCAGAATAAATACAGTGGAAATAAGCATTAGTCTTCATGGTCCCTGGTTGGACTACAATAGTACAGTAGGCCCTAGATGGATGGATACTTTACAACAAACGCAATTACAAACGCAGATTGCTATTGTTAAAAAACTAAAATGTTTTGGGAGGTGTCTTGATATTTGTATGCGCTAAAGTTGAATGGTTACCCTCATTATAATAATGTTTCATTATTTTAGATCTTTCTCACATTAAGGAGATATCTTACACCACTTTTAATTTCAGGCTGTAACGTGCAGCAAAATGAGGCAAAGACTGACTTTCTTCTTTTATCCCTCCAGATGAGATCATCAAGCTGAATAAAAAGGAGGAGAAAGCGAACAGAGCTGCAAACAGGGCAAGAAGCAGACGTGTTATGAACAGGAATAATGTCCTGAAGAAGCTTAACCAGACTCCACAGGCACGAAGAGGCCTCAGACGCGGTTCGCTGCAGTATCAGGGTACTGAAACGACATTACTTTGGCTGTACATCCTTTGTATCTCTGGTTTGCTGTTTAAAAATGAAAATGAGAACTTTTTAACCCCAAACCATTTATGATTCTTGCCCTGTTTGCAGCTCTGTTCGCTTTCTTTAAGATTTTATTGTGTGACATACTTTGGCAGATCACTTTGATGAAAAAGGAGTACTAATTATTCCCTCTATTACAGGGCCGAGTAGGTCACGTGGGCTGAACAGGAGCAGAGGTTTGGGGAGACAGAGTGGCCTGAGTCCTCTTAACAGACCTGATGCTATGGTTTGTAGAATGCATCACACCATGACCTCAAAAAAAAAAAGATTTTGTGTAATATTTGAAAAGCATATACAGTATTAAAGAGAGTGAGTAGGTGGTATGAATATAATGAACTGAGTAAAGAAAAGGTGTACCATATATTATATTAACATCACATTAAAATTAGCAACAGCATGAAAAGTTAGTGATTTTTTTCTTTTTTTTCTTTTCGTTTCTCTCTTTATGTTCCACAGACAGGAGAGGAGCAAGGTCAAAGCGTAGACTCGGGTAGAGGTAGAGGCTCGTTCCGTGGGCGAGGAAGAGGGAGAGGAAGAGGACGAGGAGGAATGAGCAGGTATATACAGTAAGCCACATATAACACATATATAAGAATCATTTGCAATCATTTCAAAGCTTATTTAATTATTGTTCATGTTATGTTATAGAGGAGATTTGGCAGCCAGAGGACAGCGAGGTCCCCAGAGAGGTGGAAGACCATTTGTATTAGACAGAGGAGTAAGTTGGTCCATGTTGAGTTATTAATCTTAGTTTTCTCACAGTAATCAAAAAATTCGATTTGATGGATTGACGGACTGTTTTTTTTTTTTTTTTTTTTTTAATTTTTAGTTTGCAGCTATGAGAGGCACTGGAAAATTGGAACAATATCAAAAAATAAGAAGGTATGTACTGTATATTTAGACAAAAGTAAACGTGAAGGACACCAGTGCATAATTCTTCCGTTCATCTTCATATTTTTTGCCACCTCTTTTCGATCTCTCACTCTTGTTCTCGCTCTGTGTAAAGTCAGAGGACTACATCTCCCGGGACAACATTAACAGTGTCACTGCCCAACGCAAAGCCTCCACCTGTGTCTCCGTGAGTTCCTCCATCATTTAAAATTTTACATTTTTAAAAAAAGAACATGTTGGGTTTTGCCACCCTGCAGATCTTTTTCTTCTCACCAAGATAAAGACTAGATTTTTTTGTACCATGTTCAGTTGATGCAGTCAGTGATTGATTGAAGTCCTGTTAGCACTTTCTTTCTGCTTTCAAGATAGCTTTCTTCGAGCCATTCACTAGGGGTGGAGGGGGGTGTGGTTGGTGATGTGATGCTGAAAAGATGACATGTTCTTAAGCGGTCTATGGCATTGGGTACAGTATGTGGTACAGATGCCAAGCTGGACTTTAAGCAACCAGTGTGATTTATGTCAATGGCAGTTTAACTAAATTGAAAAGTACAACAGGAGCCAGTGGCTCTTACAAAAGGCAAAGTTCTCTGGCAACAATGGTAGGATTGGTTGTAGCATCACATGAGGTTGCCTCAGTTAGACATGGAGAAATAGTTTGTTCCAAAAACCAAAAAGTAATGTTTAGTATCTTGAATATTTAATATTCAAAATCCTTCACCGTTTCCTGGTCATCATGTCAATCATGTGTTCAGATGACACTCCAGTTTGTTGTAACATGAATTGTCAAACAGTTGTACCAACTTCTGGACAAAAGGACAAAATATCAGATACTAAGAAATTGAAAGTCATCTCAGTCCTTTGATTTATTGCTGTTACTAAAGCAACCAGACATATACAAAGGGTGTTCAAGTCAAACCAGGACTTTTGGTTTTATAGAATACCAGGACTTTTGGTTTTATAGAATAACAGAACACAGTTATGAGAGTAAAACCTCCCTTTTTTCTCTATATAATCCCTTGTTATGCTAATGAACTTATCAGTAGTGCTTGGATATCTTTAAATTAGAACATTTTTTCAGTACGTCAGAGCCTGCTTCACGTCTGAGACACTGTCCTGCCAGGAACTCCTTTATTGGTGTAAACATGTGGAAATGGCTTGGAGCGAGATCGGGACTGTACGGGGGATGTGGCAATAACTTCCAGCCAAGTTCCTGTAATATGCAAGTGGTATTGATGAATGATTGTGTTATACAGTTCCCACAGACAGATGCGTTGGCGTCAATTCATTTTCCTCACGCAAAAGTGAGGAAAGGGAAGCTGCAGCAAAGGGTTAATATTTCTAACTGTGGTTCCTTCTGATAATATAATTGATTTCTATTCTCACATCATTGCCTTCTCTAAATAAAACTACCGAACAAAAAAGAAACATTTTCAACATTTCCTCAGACTTTTTGACACTTCTGTAGGATCAGTTTTGCACCACTGGTTTAAAATTCTTTTAATCTGTTTTCTGATCCTGGGTAAAGCTTCTCTTTCCTGCTAAAAGTGATAAAATTAGATTTAGCCAACCATTATCTTGTCTTTGGAAACTGGATCCACTTTTGTTTTACCTTCTGTTAGAATTATTTAAGGAGAAATGGCAAGCAGCTAGTTAGGTTTCCCAGGAGTTAGGTGGGGTTCCCAATAGTTACTTGCATGCATTTAAATTTGAGACAATGGAACATGGGTTAAAAGACCCAGCTACCTCCCAAGTGTATTGTACACAGACCAGGGTCACAGAACAGGTCTTGGACAGAGTTTTACAGGATTACTTGCATGAAATGTCCCATCAGCCAACCATAACCTTCATTCTATATGCCTGCACATATCTACATCTGTTGGCTTGCAGCCATCTTGGAGTACTGGGTTCAGAGTCCATACTCCTGTCGTGAGAGATCCTCCTGGTGTTATCATTCCTATTTGACCTCTTCTGTTCCTGTGTCAAAGAGGAGTAATGTTCTTCTGCTGAATCCAGCTTACTTTATCTCATTTTACTTTCTAAATGATCATTTGTTTAAAAAAATATTGTATATCAGTTGCATGCTTAAAATTATTCTAACTCTCGTTTGCTTTGAAGGGTGAGGCCTCAGCGGGGTGGTTCAGTATTGAGGGGCAGGTCATCTGACGCGGAGAGCAGCAGACCAACACCCAAAGGCATCCCTCTGCACTTCAATTACAAAGCAACCACCAATCAGGTGTGTACACACACATTTCCAGTTTTTTTTCATTTCCATCATACCAATTAAACCTCATAACCCTAGTCTACACAGCTGGTGCCAGATTTGCATTTAGCATTCACAAATGTGTCATGTTCATTAGCAGATAGAACACTTTGACTTGTGTACAAAGAAAAAATTTATAATTCATTTGCTTTTTTTTTTTTTTTTTTTTTTTGAAGACTCAGCTATCCCTGAATGAGCGCTTCACTAGTTTGAGGACAAGAGGGCAAGGCCAAAGAATATACACAGAAAGGGGGAGGGGTCAAGGACGAGGCCGTGGAAGAGGTAGAGGAAGAGGAGCAATGAGCGGAGGAAGAGGTGTGATGAAAGAAGGACCGGCTGTGAGAAGAGGAGGAGGAGGAAGGGGAAGAGCGAGAGGTGGAGGAAGAGGATCAGGCAGAACCGTTTTTCTCCAGTGACTCCAACTGCAAGACCTGAATGCAGTGATATTTTATACACACGATGGATAAAAGGAAGATGCCTAAGTAGGGCGTGTGCATCTTTACAACCATCGCCTAGAGGATTGCATTATTATAATTATTATTTTTATCATGAGGTTGTGTACAGTGTTTAAAATTGAAACTAATGTATTTTAGAAGTTTCCCTACTTTTCAAAGCTTGTATTTGGATGTTTTAAGAACTGGACATTACACAGCAAGCCTCAAAATTCAAAGTGCCTTAACACTTATTGTAAATACAGTTTTGTTTACATGGTTTATATTTGAGTGTTGCTAATTTTACAAAAGTATTAAATACAGCATTAAAAAAAAGTAAATACGAGGGTTAGTCAAATTTTTTTTTCCTTTTTATCTCTGGTAGGGATGCACTGATACCGGTATCGGGTATCGGCCTCGATACCACATTTTCTAAAGTACTCGTACTCGTTAAAAGTC
>JAQQZS010000017.1:17241219-17251648 GCA_030068045.1 Platyallabes tihoni | reverse complement strand
TTCCATTGTCCAGCCTCATAGGTGTGTTGTTTATATTGCTAATCAATGTAAGTTTAAAGTTATATGCTGTTTTCTGGGTAAATTTTTCTGATTGTACCTGTACATAGAACAAGGTTTATACGGTAAACAGCGTGTGTGATCAAGAAGACTCATTTAAGTACTGATTCTGAACAAGCCAAATATGTGTTAAACATCTATGGGGGCTTTCCCTGAAAATCCTAGAAACGCCCCTGCCCTATGGTATCCAGACTGATTGCCTTGCGGTGGCGTTGCCTGGCAACCGCGTGTATAAAACACTGCGCCTCTGCCTGTTCAGATCTGCCCGTTCTGTACAGTGCAGAGTATTTATGCACGGCTCTGACCCTCGTGAGACCTGCATTGTTACAATTTCAAACTTTATTCAACACAGACTGATCAAAAGTGAGCTGATGTTATAATGCAAGCTTACAGAGCAATCACAATGCTTACTGTATACTTCATCAAAAAAACCTACGACACAATTATCAAGATACTGAGAAAGAGTTTCCGTTCAGTTCAAACCTTTATACCAGGGATGTGAAAAAGGGCAGCATGAAAAACTGCAGCTTAGTCATGCAATATTAGTTTATCCACCTGCATCTCTATAAAATCCTTTAGATGATTATTCCATGTTCTGCATCATACTTAATAAAAATCCACACATGCATCAGATTGTACAAGGAAATGTGTGATCATTGACAATAACCTGATTCGTTGTAATCTATCATAATTTAATGATAGATTTATTACTTCTCATAAGCAATGCAACATTCACAGAAGCTATAATTAAGATAAAAAAAAAACACATGCCAATGCAACCAGCAAAAATAAGCACATAAATATACACACAGTACAGTATATACTATTTTCCAAAAAAGAAAAAAGATTGTAAAATAGTAAAAAAAAAAAAAAAAACTAGCTCATCTACCTGTGAGCAAAGATTTCAATACCAGGCCCTCATGGTTAATGTTTGCAGTTTAAAAACCTTTAATTAATCCCTGATACTGTACCAATGGATGGAAAAATTGAGTGTATGACTCAAGTCTTTGTTTAGTTTACTTTAGTATCCTTCTGTTCACACCAGCAAATATCAGCATTTATCAGGCAGATTCATGGCATAATTTGACCTACTTGCTACCTTTTGTACCACTAGTGTTAGTGATCTACTGTTCAATTCAGTCTTGCATTTCAGTCCATTTCATGATTTTTGTCTATAAAGTTGATCCTGAATCAAAAAATGGAGCCTGTCTATTCAGATGCACAAAGAAATCAGTAGGAATTGCTCACTATCTTAATAAGAAATTGTGCAAGTGATGAAACCGTAACTACACTAATTGAACAGCAACTATGCTAATTCTTTCCACCTGTTCTTTATTTTTCTATCCATCCCAAGGAGTCTGGAGATTGTGCCAGCTCCAATAGACAAAGGCCAACCCTGCGAGGATCTTGAGGCATCCGGAAAAGGAAAATCTCCAGCTGGATTCTGCTTCATGATGGTTTGGATCTACACATGCTGCTCCTGAGCTGCCAGTCATCCAGACACTGGACACTTCTGTAAATTTTCTTTTTTCATTTTGTGAAGCTGCTTTGAGACAATGACCATTGTTAAAAGTGCTATATAAATGAAATTGAATTGATTTGAATTGATTTGAATTGAATTGAATTGAATTGAATTGAAATAACCTCTCTGCTGTGATTGCTTAGCAATAGGCCAGTATCAACAAAGCGACATACCTACTGCCAGGTAAGCACAACAAAAAGCTTGCCACGGCTTAAAGGTTACCATGCCAGAGACTTGCTGTGTGGTGAACTGCAAAATTCTATGTACAGTATATACTGTAAAATGAGATACAGTTTTGATCACCTTGATACAATAGGAAACACTTACCTGAGGTGATCAGGTGATGAGAAAAATACTTTTCCTATGTGATCACTGTAATCTATATAAAGCGGATTAATTATCGATCATAAACCTTACGGTGAAAAATGGTTTTTGTAATCACTTTCAAAGTAGAACAAATCTAAATGCATGAGGAGCATTTACGTACAAATAGTCACACACAATTGCAACATACTAGTGGCCCAACCAATTACAGCAATCTAGGAAATGATGCTGCAAAAACTGGATGTGTTGCCTGATTGGGTAGTTTTCTTTATTGGGATGCTTTTTTTAAATCTTAGGATGGAAAATTTGTCTTGTCCAGGTATTAAAAATCAATATGTCTTTAAGCACTGTAATGTTAAAGTTATAGCTATATGTTCTTAAAGAACATTCCTTGGAAACCAAAAATAATGTGACATAAGTAGAGCTTCATTTTTTAAACATCATTAATGCTGTTAATGACTTGTTAGACATTTTGCAAGATAAGATAGGTGCATTTGATTGTCTGTTACATGATTTGCTACTAGGTCATTTTTAAAAGTTCAGGAAGCAGTTTCTGCTGAGCTTCATCTATTTCTATAGATAGATGAAGCTCAAAATGTTATAAATTCCATGTCTGAAAAGTGCTTGTGAGATTAAACCTCAGGAACAACAGAATGATGAGAACATTTCTGCATTTTGCTTGTTTGTGTTACATTTTTTGATGTCACCATGTGGGTTAATTAATCTTGTTGGTGTACTGATTCCAGTTTGTGAGGGAGGCAGAGTAGCGATTGAGAAAGTCTCTTTTAGAAGCAAAAGATTGAAGACTGGAAGCCCTACTGCACACTGTGAAATGCTACTGAATGTATATTCTTCACTACTCAAGCTTTAATTAAATATTAGATATATTCAGTAATAAAGTTCTGCCCTGAATGTATTAAAATATGAAAAAGAAATCTGTACATTTCTGTGAATAGAGGATCTGATAATCAGTTTGGTTGATTAAAAAAATTCTTATGGACCTTTGTAGAATACACTATAAAGGGTTACAAGATTTAAATATAACAGAAAACTACTTCTCATACTTTGCCTCAGCCAACCTCTCAGACTGATCCTTTAACATATTCTCAGACAAATTGAAAAAAGTAAAAGTTTGGATATTTTTTTTTTAAAAAATTATGTTTAACATGACTGTGCTAAATCAACATGGGAAAATAATCTCAGTTCTGTAACATGGTTATTTATAAATGAAACCACACCTTATAATATAAATATGTTTCAAAGGATTATTTAATTTAAGACGTTTCTTGCACCTTATTGATGGAGCCAAATTAATTAAACCATTAAATTTGATTGTTTCGAGTTTTTAATAAAAATAAAAATAAATAAATACTGTAGAACTGTATAAATCGATGCTTCATGTCCATGTTTAAGTCTTTCATGAGTGAATCTAAGGGTTTTTCTCTCTTTTTTTAAATCCTGTAGTTTTGCTATTTTATCCATCTTTAAAGGCAGATCAATTAAGAGAGTAAGGACTAGCTTTATTTCTCTATATAATCCCCTGCTACACTAATGCACTTATCCCTGTGTTTCACTAGTGCTTGGATACCATCAAGGTAGAAAGTTTACTCAGTACCACCTTCTTGCCATGATCAGACTGCATGATTCACATCTGAAATTCTGGCCTCCCAGGAACTCCTTTAATTGGCCAAACATGTGGAAATGGCTTGGAGCGAGGTCAATAACTCCCAACCAAATAAGCTTTATGTGGTCATGTATTTCCCTGTAAAACCAGAATGCCTTTGGTGATCAAACCAGGCTGAAAGGCCTGAGAGGGTTCCACTAGCTGATTGTTCAAATGAACGACTGCAGACTCTGAGCCTCAGTCATTCATGGACTTACAGCCTTCTTTAAACGTTTTACCCATTGTTTTACTATGGCTAAAAGACCCGGTTTGACTTGAACATCACTCATATTTTTGTGAATGAGAATGATTTTTTTTTTTTCTTTCTTTTGTCTATGATTTTTTTTTTATGGGGATCAAGTCTGATGCCTGCTAATATTGCACAAATACTTATTTAATCTTGTTTGCTGTTTTGGTTTGTTTCCTGCATTTTAATATAATGTACAGTACATAACTGTTCTATTATTTAAAAAAATAATAATAAATACACCCATTTTTGCAGCAAAGATCAGTCGCCAATGAAAAACAACAACAAAAAGAAACTGAGAAAGAAGCATTATGCTTAACTAGGATTTCTTGTACAGTATAGGATGAAAGTATGAAAGCCTGAGTATATTTATACCATTATAGTATTGAGAATCTGCAATGGATTGGCACCCTGTCCAGGGTGTACCCCACCTTGTGCCCTACAGTAAGTCTCCTGGGATAGGCTCCAGGCCCCCGTGACCCTGAATACAGGATAAAGTGGTATAGAAGATAAGTGAGTGAGTGAGTGAGTGAGTGAGTGAGTGAGTGAGTGAGTGAGAATTTACAGTAGAATAACAATTTGAACTTTTAACATACCAAAAGCTGCAGCCAGTCTGCAAGCTTCTTTAAAGCTTCACCATTCTAACTGCACTGTAACAGCCCCTTAATGTCATGACAATCCTGTGTACTCTGTGTACAGGGTCACAGGGGACCTAGAACACAAACCGGGGTACATCCTGAATGGGGTGCCAATCCATCGCAGGGCACACATACACACTCATACACAAAGTTTATTTCCAGCTTAAGCCCTATAATGAGTAAATTCAACTAAACATGTGATGGCACGTACAGCAGGACACTTGAAAAAAAAATTGCAAATGTGCAAATAAAACAATGCAGTGGAAAAAACAGTTACAGTAAATGAAACAAAGATTTTCTTAGTTTTTAAAGTACTTTTGTAAACTGTTTGCAAGTCTGAATTTTAGGAAATACTTAGTAACTATTTTAAGGAAAGGGTGGGAATGAAACAGCATGTACACCTAGTATTTACTGTACTGTACATATTATTATTTACTACGACTATTTATACTAAAATAAATAGTCTAAAATAAATAAATAAATACGTATTACTAAAATAAATAGTCTTATACTAAAATAAAAATAAATATAATTTATACTAAAATAAATATAGACTGGAGCAGAAGACTGAAAAAATTGTAGAGAAAGGTAAAAACCTGCAAAGAATGAACAATTGACTCACTTTTTCCTGATATTATCTGTGAAGAGGTTAAGATGAAAAGACTTTATTCATACTAATCAAAATAGCTTATAAATAATCACACTGTAAAATGTTTTTTTTTACTGATAATAAAAGTAACAAAATAGCAAATCAGATTCTATGGCCAACAGATTTTTCCACAAAAAACCTAAGCTCTGTCTGTGGCTTACAGTCATTTGCGAGCAGCCAAGAACAATACAGTACTTTCACTTTGTTATATTACCTCTAGTCATGCCTCTGCTCGCCAGATATCAGGTTAGACTGGAAATACAGGACATGGATAATTTTTTCTATATAATACACAGGTGAAAATAAGGCAAGACTCTCATGAGATTACAAATAGTTTGGTGTAGTAAAGAAAGTAACATTCAGTTTTGCTTCTAGTTTTTAGTTTTTTGCTTCTTAGATTTTTGTTTATTTTCCCCTATAATCAAAATAGATAATAATATTATTATAAAATTATGTTTTTGATATTTTTTAACCCAACCTTTTTAAATACTGTACATACAGTAGTGTCAGCTCCACACATTTTTGGAACTACGTTTGAAATGAAACACTCAAGATGTGAGCAATTACAGCCATTTCCATACACACACACATACACACACACATACACACACACACACATTTGGGGGGTTTCATAAGTATTAGAACAAAAGGTTGACAAGCTGTTGCATGGCCAGGTCTGGCTTAGACAATGACTACTCAAGCAGGTAAAAGGCTGGGAGATGGTTCTGAATGTTACAGTACATTTGCATTTATTAGCTGTTCATTTGGACTCTTAACTTGAGGTCCAAGTATGTATTTTGAACTTGTGTAATTTAAAAGTATAACAGGGTTTTGTACACATCTCCTTATGCATATCTTGTTATTGGTAAGCTATACAAATGATTCATTTGTATTATCTTCATACATTTTGTTTATTAAATTCCATAAAATTGTATTTTGATAAAGTGATATCTTCATGATTGGGGTTTTGCCACACTGAAGGTTCATCGTCCTGTTACCTAAAGCTTAATTTGCCCAGACACTATGGCCACAAGGTGAACATTTCTAAGGGCGAAGTCCAGGTACAAAATATTGTACAATTCAGTACATTTTACATTTTTAGGCATTTGGCAGATGCTCTTATCCAGAGCGACTTACATTTTGTATCTCATTACACATCTGAACAGTTGAGGGCCTTGCTCAAGGGCCCAACAGTGGCAACTTGGTGGTTGTGGGGTTTGAACTTGGGATCTTCCGAACCGTAGTCCAATGCCTTAACCACTGAGCTACTCCCGGCCCCATACAATTCATTAGTTCAATATAGCGATGAAACACTAATGAATGTATTGTCCTTTATTGGTATCATTATACAGTACCAAGCTAATAGCCTCATCACCTATGCCAATAATTGCAGGTAAATCCAATATTTGACCTTTGACCTGTGCTGTATGAACATCTCTTCCAATAAATACTTGAAATACACCTTTTCAATCTGTCTCCACAGTATGATGTCCAGATGAGCATGGTGAGCTATTTATACATGTTGAAATATAAGCTTAATTAACGATATCTGATGTCCTTGTTGCTTAAAAGATTTATTTTATTAGCAAATTTATTTTATTAGCATTCAATACATGTTTATTAATATCCATTCAATACTGTTACACAGGATTATACAGATTTAACAGATGTTCAACTACTCATTAAAACACTAACTGTACATTATTTGTGCATATTGTGTGTTTCCACACATTGGCATTTCATTATACAGATGTTAATGTTACTGAATAAACTCTTTATGCTTACTGATGGGTTACAAATCAAATGTACAATTTCCTACAATGGTGTTATAGTAAAATTATTAACATTGGTTAAGGTGTACGCAGTTTAGTAACACTCTAAAGTTCATAGCATTTCAATACCTTAACTAGATTTTAAACATTTTGAATATTAATTAAAGAATAAACTATTGGACTTTTTAAAACATTTTAGTTAAATGTAATATTGTAGAACATCTGGGTAACAGGTTCCTGTTACAGTAGATGTACTGTACATTACATCAGCTACGAACTTTGTTCCGAACTTACACGGGATCCCTCATTGACTGTTGCTCCATCTCTGCTTCCCGCTGTCTTTCTATCTGGAAGTTAGCAGAACAAAAAAAATGCAGATTGTTATATACAATAAATCTTTAAACAAAACAGCGTCAGCAACTCAAAAAGATATAAACACCAATAAAACACAGAAATCCATGTAATTTAATATGCACTGTTAATTTTTTTAAGGCTCAACAGTCAGGTGATTTCATGAATCAATATGACATAAATAAGGCTAAATAGATTTAAATAGATAAATATCAATGTGCCAATTCCAGATTGTAGCTATTTATTTATGTAGCTAACCTCCAAATGAGGACAGAGGTAATTAAAATTGTTAATTCTATTAGACAATAACATTTGAGGTTAGGTGGGGTTATGAGGAAATGTTAGTGCAGCAACGTTATATGATTTTTATTTTACTGACATATAAATTACATTTATTTATGAATGAATGAATGAATGAATGAATTTACGTTGTATGACTTACCATTCTCAGGCTGCAGCTGTCCGTGTTTCTGTAAAGGGAAAAATTATGCATGTCAATGTGAGACACATGATGGTTCTTAGTTTCCAGAATGAAAACCAAAGAAACTTTTTAAAAAATTCTAAAATAAATTATTGAACTATTATTAGTTTGCTGGTCCAAAGAAGACCTTTTTAGGTAAACTGGCATTGTTTTGGAAATAAACATTTAAAAGGTATCATGACAAAAGGCATAAATATAGTAAAGTAGTCACTTACCTCTGCTGTTGTTTTGAAATTTCTAATGTATTTACATTAACACAGAAAATTACCAGATAACTGATTGAACTTTAGGATACATACCACTTCATCATGAATCCATTCTGCAACCTTTTTTATCGCTGCATCATTTTTCTGGCACTTGAACAGTCCCTCATCCTCATGGAACAGACAATCAACAGTGATAGACTTCTCTCTGTTCACAGCTCTGCTGCTGTCTGGCACCACGCTCTCTTTGTCAAATGTGTGATGGAGCACCACAACTGCGACATACTTATCTGTAAATATTTTTTAGAGAATGCATAAGCATTTCTCAAACAAAAAAAGCAGAGAATTTAAAAGCAGGAAAAAATGATATCACAAACCTTTGACCTCAAAGTCTTTGAGTTTTCGCAGTGCAGCTTCAATGTCGGTTCCAGCTCGTGAAACAATCGGGACATAAAGAAGAATCACTTTACTATTTTCCACCTTTTTAGCCTTCTCCATAGTTTTTCTTATTTTTTTAACTCGTTCTTTAAACTGCTCACAGGGTTTTTGCACATTCCCAAGAACAATTTCATGGTATTTAACTGTTTAAAAGAAACACAAAACAGCAGATTAAATAGACTGTTCACATACTGTCTCAGTCTTCATCCATACTAAAGTGTTTGAGCTGAGTTTGCCAGTGATGTGGTGAGTGATTTAGGGCATTTAAGGAAGCTATGAGAAAACATGCTGAATAGCATAATTGTGTTAGCTGTATAATGTGTTAAAGCATCATTGTGTTAGTGTTAAAGGCTCATGCATTTTGGAAATAAAAGTACAGGAATAAAATGCAAACTCCATGCATACAGACCAGAGGTGAAATTCCGGCTCCCAGTACTGGAGGTGAAAGGTGACAGTGCTAACTACAAAGCAACTGTACCACCATTATGCAGTAAACCATTAAACATCCATCTAGAATCCTCTGTAGTCGTGCTAAAGAATGTGGAGGCCAGTTGTGATTGCCATTGTATTTATTCCCACTTTACAACCAAGGTGGGACATCGGCAATTGAGAAAAGCTAATTAGTCTAATCTGCATGTCTTTAGACTGTGGGAGGCAACTGGAGTACCCAGTTGCACACAGGTGGAAATCGAACCCCGACCCTGGAGGTGCAAGGTGACAGAGCACTAAGCCACTGTGCCGCCATTTTTGTTTATAACACATGTAAAAACATGAAATACTGAAAATTGCTGATTATACAGTAAACTGATCCCTCAGGGTTATTCATATCCAGAATACTTTCCTGAACTGAGTTTAAAATATGAAAAAAACTATTTTTAAAAATATTGTTGTCATCCTGTATTAAGGGTCACGTGGGGCCTGGAGTCTATGCCAGGCAACTTAGGGCACAAGGAGGGATACACACTGAGCAGGGTGTCAATCCATCACAGGGCACACACGCTCATTTACACATTATGGGCAATTTTGGAACACCAATGAGTCTAATCTGTATGTCTTTGGACTGTTGGAGGAAACTGAAGCACCAGTAGGAAACTCACCAAGTACGGGGAGAACATGTAAACTCCATGCACCTGAAGTGGGAATCAAACATGGACCCTGGAGGTGCAAGGCATCAGTACTAACTACTACACCACCATGCTGCCATAGAATGTCTCATATACTTTAAATTAATAGATTAAAAGATTTTTTTTCATATTCTAAAAAATATAAAAGTACCATTTTCCCTGTATGTTATGTCATTTTGTGTGTATGTATATGTATATAATCATGTTATGTATAACTTGTCACTTTGTTTATGTGCAATGTGTTAATAATGTTAGTGTTGATGTCCTGTGACAATCAATAACACATTTTAGTGAAAGAAAAGAAAAGAAAAAAGAAAAGAAGTCTTTCGATGAGGATATGAACCTAATTAAAATCTTCTAAACATATACATACATATTTTAAGAATAACCATTATGATAAAATATTAAATATTAAACAGGCTTTAAACAGATCTTATGCAGTGTTTTTCAGAAAAAGAAATTATCTTACCTGGTTTCCTTCGTTTCTTAAACGGACTCATTATCTACAGAAAGAGAGCAGGAAGGAAAATCACTTGAGTTATTGTCATCGAAGTCATTTCAATTAAAGTCAAGAAAAACGTTACTTTTACCTAAATGTAGGTCGAGTCTGTAACCTAGTGATCCCTCTGGCAATGTAAAAATCGGATGTAATCGGTAAATATTTTTTTAGATTAAAAGGATTTCAACAAAACGCGATAAGGGGCTGAGCAAAAATCACAAATCACTTTCGCTTTGATAAGCCACGCCCTCCGGGTAAACATCGCGTTGCTATGACGCCACTTCCGTCAACAGGATAACGTTCTGTTTGTCTCTTATTCCAACATTAAAACAGTGTCTATAAAACACATCACTACTGTGAGAGACGTGAATTTCATATTCAAATAATTAAATTATTATTTACTTAAAATTAAATTATTGCGAATCTTTAAATAAAATGTGACTATAGAGAATGCCTCAAAA
>JAQQZS010000017.1:17190485-17210133 GCA_030068045.1 Platyallabes tihoni | reverse complement strand
ACTTTCGGGCACGAGGCAGGGTACACCCTGGACAGGGTGCCAGTCCATCGCAGGGCACACACACTCACCCACCCATTCACACACTACGGGCAATTTGGGAACATCATATCATATCATATCATATCGTATCGGCGGCACAATGGCTTAGTGGTTAGCACTGTCGGCTAGGACCTCCAGGATCCGGGTTTGATTCCCCCCTCGGGTCGGTGTGCATGGAGTTTGCATGTTCTCCCTGTGCTTGATGGGTTTCCTCCAGTCCAAAGACATGGTGTCCGCAAATTGCCTGATAGACTGGCACCCCGTCCAACGTGTATCCTGCCTTGTACCGTAAGAACAGGATACCCTGTATACAGGATAAAGTGGTATAGATGATGTGATAATGTATTATATTATATTATATTATATTATATTATATTATATTATACAGAAATTTCTCTCCATCTTTTGACAAATCAGATTTGAGAATTCATATTGTATAGTAATACATGAAATATTGAGGACACTCATGAGACAATAATGCTAGAATGTCAATCCATTAACGCCGTCTTAATCAAGTACAGTACATCGTCTTGCTCTGAGACACCCGGACCCGCCAGATCTCCTTAAAATCCTGCTCATTTCACATCATCAGGCCAAAGCAATGATTAACTAGTGTTGCTCAGTGGCCAGGACAGAACAAAAGAAAAAAAAAATAAAAGCTCCTTTCCTTCCACACCACTTGGACAGCGATGCAATTTATACTCAATCTCATGAACTCCTAACGATAGGGTGAACACTCAGACTGTTGCGTCATTTGGGAGCCCTAAAGCAAACGTTTGTTGTGCAATAGAAGTCTGGTTTTAGAAACCGATGGCGATGTGCTGCGTGTTCAGTGTCACACAGTCAGAAGGAAAAGGGAAATTCATATTTTAGCCTCGTGTAGCTTTTTCACATATTAACAGTATTATGATAGATGAAGTCTACGATGTGCTTAATTCTAGTGCTTGGTGTTATAGCCGATAACAGAGACACTAAGACGCTATGCTAAAGCAGACACACACACACACACACACACGAAAAAGTAATCATGCATATTCAGACAGGCTTCTACAAAAACAACCCACGCTTCTCCACCCACACACAGCTCACGCTCACACACGCACACACACACCTCGGTAATAACAATAGAAAGCTATGACACAATTCTTAATAATGTCAACGAGCCGAGGCAGAAGTGACTGTTCAGTGTTTGAGGAGTTCATTAACTTCCTCCGGTGCAATCCATCCTCTCAGTTTCGGTGCCTTTCGCCTGTGTCTTCCTCAGTCTGGTCCTCTCTACACAAACATAACCGTTTATTGAACAGCTCCCCTGGGATCTCGACAGGCCTGTCTGGCACTCAGCGTCTCTCTCTCTCTCTCTCTCTCACACACTATTTGTGTCGCTTCCTCAGCTCCCCCGGTTTGTCTCTCTCTCTCTCTCTCTCTCTCTCTCTACGCTCTTTTCTCACTCTCTGTCACTCCTTCTCATTTTCTTCTTCAGTATAATATATTGCTGTGAGTGTGTGTGTGTGTGTGTGTGTGTGTGTGTGCTTGGACAAGTCTGCGCATACAGACATGTCTGGCAACACAGCAGTGACCAGACGAGGTCACAGTTAGAAAGGGGGGAAAAAAGACATATGAGCCAGACACATTACAAAACACTTAAAATAACCCAGTGATACGTTGAACTCTCGTTTATAACAGCAATATAATGTATTAGTTTTACGTAAGGATGCTATGGATTTCGATTTGTCTATAATTGTTTATAAATCATTTATTAATGATTTTTATCAATTAGAATTTACTTACAAAATGCGTTCAAGTCAAACCGGGACTGAACAAGGATGAAATTTCTTGTGAAGCGATTTACGTTTACAGAAGACTTCAAGCCCAATAAGGTGAGACTGAACGGTGCAAACATTTTAAGGGAGAATTGCAAGAAAAGATGTGTGAACTGTACATACAATCATTTACCAACACCACTTGCATGTTACAGGAACTCTTACAGGAAGTTATTGCCACAGTCCTGACCTCGCTCCAAACCATATTACATGTTTAGGAGTTCCTGGGAGGCCGGCGTTTCAGAAATGAATCAGGCAGTCTGATTATGGCTTTCTATTTCGATGGTGTCCAAGCCCTAGTGAAACACTGGGATAAGTGTATTAGTGTATCAGGGGATTATATAGAGAAATAAAGGCAGTTTTTACTCTCATAACTGTGTTCTGTTATTCTGCAAAATCAAAAGTCCCGGTATGACTCGAACAACACTACCTACATATACATGGACAATATTTCTTTAATCCAACTAAAATCATTACCATTAGCGATTCCAACTTAACTGTTTACATTGACCATGATCTGATAAGACAGATGTTTGGAATCAGAATATAACTTTTTCACATGCACAAAGTGGTGCTGCCCATTGTGAAGCGGAAGTGTCTGCAGAAATCATAACAGAAGAAGAAGATGTTTTTCTCTGACAATTAGTGATGGGTCGTTCATGAATGATTCATTCTTTTTGAACGAGTCTTTAACGTGACTCAGAAGAACGAGTAGACTCGGAGAGTGATTTGTTCGTTTTCTACTGCGAACGCATGCGCAAATCATCGCAAAACCCCCGTAGGTTATATACAGGAAACAGAATTGAGTAGTTACCTTTGAGTCTTCTAGTCAAAATAGTTTGTTCTTTTGTCACGTGACTCAGATGTTATGCAGTGCAAAAGATTCGAAAGAAAGAACAATTCGGACTAGAAGACTTATGAGAAGAACCGCTCAGTTCTGTTTCCTGTGTAATGCATTGCATAGCGTCTATGAGAGTCAGGTGACAAAAGAACGAACTATTCGGACCAGAAGATATTAGAGGTGAGCTGCTCATTCTGTTCATCATAATATGTCCTTAGCCATTGTATATTACTGGAGCTATAGCTAAAATTTGTAGACATGTTGGGGGTCTGTTTATTGAAAATGTAACATTTTATTTTATTTCTGAAGAATGAAATGAACTAAATGACTCAAAAAAAGATTCGTTCATTTTGATTTTGATTTGATTAAATATCACTATCTGCGTTATGATTGGTTATGAGAATTCAGCCTTATCTGTGATTGGTTAGATGCTTTATCACATGTGTAATGGTGAGCCAATGAATGCTCATTCCTCAGTCAGAGACCCAAAGGGTGAAAGTCTCGCTGTAATGAGCACTGTTGATTGTTGAACCTTTTTTCAGATAATGTTCCATTACTTCTGGCCCTCGAGAATCCCAAAAAACTGTAAGCATCAATTTTCCAGCTGATGGTTTGTAGTGGTTCGTAGTGATCAACCCATGTCTCTTCACCAGTACTGATTCGTTCCAAGAAACTTTCATCTTCCTTAGAGCATCAGTCCAAATTTTGCCCCGTGTACACCCTCAGACCACAAAAAACAAATCTCTCTTCTCTTCCTTCGTGCGAATCACAAGCGCAGCATCCATTTTTACAATATAAAATTGTTACTAATGAACTGATGTAACCTGTTCACACCTGCACAGCCGTGACTGGGGAGACGGTAGCCTTGAGCAGAAAGCACTGATACAGTAAGTCAGTGCGGCCAAGAGAAACTTTAATATAACCTGAAAATTAGTGCTGAAAAGTTTTGACTCCCCCTTGTATTTATCGGTTGGATAGATTATTAAAGGTTCGCACCACTCCTCTCTTTCCCACTTAAAATTCATTTGGTTCAGGCCGAGCTGTTATTCTTCTTATTATTATTATTATTATTATTGGAAAATGAATGTCCATGTAAATCTAGTGAGGAAATGGTGAGAAATCACATCAGAGGAGGTTGTACTTCGAGATTTCCAAGTTATCAAGTTTTTCATCTGATTAATTAAAAAGGGATAGTAAGCGATAATATAGCTTGTAGTAAATTGATAATAAACATTCCTTCCCTAGAACATCGCATCCATGCACGGCGAGCCTTCTGCACAGAAATCCAATGTGCAAGAGAACGGTAACTCACGCACAAATACACACACATACACACACACACACACACACACACACACACTAGGCACAGCGTCTGATCTGACTAAGCTCCACTGAGATAAGTTGAAAAACATCCCTCTTCATGCCTCCCCCTCCTTCCTCCTCCTGGATCCCTTGCTCTCGCTACCTACATGACAGGAAGCTATCACAAAAGAAAAGGATGAATTAACCACTGTTTTGGAGTGGCTTTTCACATCTCGCTGTCTCCAAGTCCTTCCTTTTTTTTTCTTCTTTGCCATCTCTCCTTCTCTACATCATACAGTTTGAGGGCCCCTGACTCGCTGTTTTTTTTTTTTTTTTACCTCCAATAGCAAAGAGAGACAAGGAGAAAGACAAATAAAAGATGGAGCGAGAAGGAGAAACGGAGACGCAGAACATGAATAGAGACAATCGTCTGGTGTGCTTCAGGAGTGCATGCGTGTGGTATGATTATAAATGTGTGAAAAGGGGGTGTGTTGGACACGCAGCAGGGAGAGTAGATCTAAAACAGGATGAAGTAAGTCCGTAATTTATCTATTCACACCATCATGGGGAAAGACGACAACACATCACTATGACCTATGGCTTCCCGGCAGGGGACGTTACTTTATCAAGCACCCCAATCACCACCTCATACACCCCCTCACACACTCAACCAATTTGTACATGTCAATCAGCCTAAAAACATCTGTCTTTGGACTGTCGGCGAAACCAGAGCACCTGGAAGAAACCCACCAAGCTGAAGGATGACATGCAAATCAGGAACATGAACACCAACTCGAGGCAACATTCAAACCCTCAACCCTGAAGGTGGTTTATAGACTCATCACCAGGTCTGTAATCAGGTAACATAATATGTGTACATTGGGTCAGAACTCACTCTTTCAATGATATCTTTACGTTTCATACATTGGAGGACCAGAAGCCAGTCTCAGGAAAATTTCTGTCTGTATATCTGTATGTCTGTCCAGCCAATTTTGTCACATCTTCACGCAAAACAGCCTCAACAGAATTTAATGAAACTTTGCCAGTGCTTCAGTATTTGCCTGAAGTTAAATCTGTGCCATACTGTAAATGTAATCAAAATGTTGAGTAGAAGGCACGTTTTGTGCCAGATTACGTCATAGCGGTGAAACACAGATTTTTTCTGACGAATATAGAGCTTTTACCCTCGAGGCGGGCGTGGCTATACGGGTCACTCAACAGAGCCAATCAGCGTAATAGTTTACCGTAAATACACAGAGTATGCAGAAGACACATAAAAAACCCTAATGCCCCAAATCCCCACGAAACACAAGCAAAGGCGCAACACAGCATGGATTACTCCAAAAACCAGGTATGTAACTTATGAAAACTGAATCTTCAAAGATGTCTAGACTGATCATTGTATGTTTATTCTTCCTGCTTAAGTTTAAAACCAGTTTGTCTCATATGTTTGTCCGCGAAACCGTGGTGCTAATAACAAGCAGTGATGTGAAGTGCCACTATATCAGTGACTCTATGACAACGACGTACCATTCTAAATGTCTATGCTCAGTTAATGGCCAATAACTAAAAAATATATATATTTTTTTTATTATTATTATTATTATTTTATTTCTAGGGATTGCATGACTATTAACTTTTGACAGTTGACCAATAATTTAAAAGAAAACTAACCTGGGTATCTCTCTCTGACATCACTATTTTCGTTTATTGTATTGGCACAATAAATGCAGATAAAACAAATTTGAAAAAAATACAGTGTATCATATTACACTATTTAAAGATCTACCTAATAATAAAATGCACTTTCAGACAACCTGGTGCCTACAAATTCACTGACTATGAAAGAGAGACTGTACAGCATGCAAGCTCATGTCCATCAACAGAGCCTTCTGTATATCTCAAATATCCGAGCTGGCTAGGTTGCTTTGTCTATCGCAGCGTCTGGGAGTTTTTTTTCACTGGCAAACAAGTCTGGATCAAGCGTTTTCAGCTTGCATGCTCTGCTAACGTGGTTTGAACTAGCTGAGTGGGATTGGAGTTGGGACTTGGCCACCCAATGTGGTACAATAGAATTCCCTATGCTACAGCTCATGAAAAAAAAACAAAAGAAGATCAAACATGTCTAGCTTTCAGATTAGCTAGATTTATTTACTGGCTGCCTCAGTACTATGGTACAGTATTTCCCACCTTTCTAACGGTAACTAGTTGACATCCACACTGTGCAGACTAATTGATGTAAAGTAAGTCCCCACCATACAAAGAGCTCGTTCGTAAGTCCAATTTGTTCGTAAGTCCAACAATCCAGGTACTAGGATACTATCACAATTGGCTATACACAGTATTAAACTAACATGTTCCATGTTCCGTTATCCATATAGAATCGTGCTGATGCTTGAACAATTCATGTAAAAGGAACACGGTCATCTTTTCATCTCGTTCCATTCTCTCAATTATTTTCACTTTTGTCTCCATCGTTATTGCAATGGTGCTTCGTAACAGTACCAGCTTCATCACTGCTGTTTTTACACATCCGTCCAGACATCATGGGATGGACGCTGCACGCACATGACAATGAACACTTTTGAACATGCGTGAACGCATGATTGTATCTTCAAAAGTTCGTAACTCGAAGGTTTGTATGTAGGGGACTTACTGTATTAGTCAAATAGCTTAGGCTTTCCATGGTGTTATATGAACTTTTGTCCTAAAGAATCTAAAGGCTTCATCCTCTCTCCTTTTAATGTATCAAGATACTGTTGATATCTTTTACTGTTTAAATCTAAATGGAATGTCCTCACAAATGCAACATATGATGTCCCTTACAAGTTGTGAGGGACATGTAGACATACTGCATCTTTCTGTCACAGTGATACACAAACTATATAAAGACTTCACAAAGGGAATAAAAATATGTATGTGTGTGTGTGTGTGTGTGTGTGTGTGTGTGTGTGTGTGTGTGTGTGTGTGTGTGGGTCAGCAGAAAGATAAGTTAACAATCCAATCACATCCAATTTAAACACAGACACGAATATGGATTATGGAAAGCGTACGAATATATCACATACACATAAACAACAAGACGTCCGTACTGCAATCCGGGTAAAACGCCGGTAACTGCACAACAGCAAAAAAGAAAATGAAATAAACAGGCAATCTCACAGACATGACAAATAAAATCAAAGTCCCTTTGACATATGATGAAACAAAAAAGTGCAACAATATGCCTCAAGCTTTTTCAGGCGCGCAAGTCCCTGATTCTAGAGCCTTTCACATCAGAGCTGGCAGACAGACTATGAGGCCAAGCGCTCAGAATGTTATGTGCTGAAGGTCATGGTCGGGTCTGACTTTGATGACAATGACACAAAAACAAAGAGAAAAATATATATATTGTTTCTAAAGCATATTCTGAAAATGTTACACTATCTAACACGACTCGAACACTGTTGAAATGCAACAGTAGGAATTTCTGCATGTCATGACCTAACGATTTATCTTTGTTTTTCTGTAATCGTGCACCAGGAATGTGTCCTCCATGAATACTGTTCTCTATATCATTAAAGTAACGTGCAGATTTGGACATGTAGTATTCATCGTGATGTCTATTAAATGTTAATTTATCATTTATGGAAGGAGTCTCCACTGTGAGCAGTCAGTGGAAAACAACACAAAATGCACAGGCGCCGTCAGCATAAAAACTTCCCACGTTACATTAAGACCAATCAATTGATCAACACTGAATTGCGCAGCACATTTAACTCAAAACTGCTCTAAGCAATCATCTTATGGCAAGCCACGAGACATAATAATGGTAAGCCACTAATGTTAGCTTGGACACATTTCAATTGGTTTAGACCGATATTTCCCAACTCCACATTACCGATGAGTGCTTTCTATAAAGAGAAAAAAAAATACTGATGATATTTATGAGCTTCATTGGTTGCAGCCAGAAGAGGTCCTTGACTACCACTGTTACTGCCAAGCTATTCGCTCTTCCACAGGAAATATTCTGTTTTATCAGTATCACTAAGGTCCTTGGATTGCGGACAGACAAGAAAAACGTCCTTCTATTGTGGCTAAACATTCATGTAAAAGTGATAAACTGAGAAATATTCACAGATGAAAAAGTGACGAAAGAGGCCATAAATGAACAGCACCCAACAATAAATATAGTGGGATTAGTGGGACTGCATAGATTTTTTTTTTTTTTTACAGTTTAAGAGGTACCTGACTGCAAAAGCTTTAAAAATCCCTGTTCTCGTGCTCTCTCACATATACAGTATATACCGAGCAGAGGCGGCCGGTCAATAAGGGGCGCTGGGGCGCCGCCCGCTTAAAGTTGGGCAGAGAAGAATGCTACTTTAACATGTAATTATTTAACATAATAAATATTTATTTTAATAATTAATAAAATCATTTAGTCACAATATTCCGTTGTATTTCTTAATATAATTTATTTACAATATAAAAAATCTAAACTGTATTACATTCATTTGTATTCGTGTACGCGGGGCGCCGGACAAACGAGTGTCTATGTAGTCATGTAAATTGTTGAAAAGCATGTGATTTGAGGCTGAGCTCTAATTGGATTTTCTCAAATATTCCGAACCCTCCCACTTTTGTTCTTAGCGAATCAATATTGTTTTTAAATATTTGTGCTCATGTGATTGGACCATTCTCAACGAGTCTTATTAACGGTCAGCAGATTGTTAGTTAATGTATTGAATAGTGATTGATGTGGAAGCCAGCTAAATATGAGAGGAAATTCTGTAATTTCTTTGCTAAAATACCCCTTCGATCGGACGAAGAAAGAGAAAAAGTTAAAGAGCTTGGACCAGATCGACCTGATCTTCTAATTAAGCAGCAGTCGAGTGATCACGGCCGAACTTACACTCTGTGCTTTTCCAGCACTTCTTATGGCAAGCGGAGCTGCTGACCTGATGCGATGTGAGTCATGCCTTTATTTTATACTAGTAGTAATGATGCTTAATCACCTGATGAATGGCTTTTAACAGGCGAGGATTAAAAGTTTAATTTTAATTTTGTTTGTGTCCCCCAAAAAAACTTTTGCACCAGCCGCCACTGATACCGAGTATGCAAAATGAAACTCATTAGTGATCATGTATAATGGACTGGAGTGATCTTTGGACCACTGATGGTCTGGCTTGATTAAGCCGGCTGTCTAGACGGTTCTGAATCGAGCCAGCCTCCCACTTGTGAGCCTGTGTCTTCTGCTTTCTCACAGAGCAATCATGACTTCAGGTCAAAACAAATGGAGGATCTGCTTTCAGGTTCCTGTTTTCTGCATACACACATTCTTAAATAACGAGCATACTAAATTCAGGTCAGCCATGACTCGATTATCTTTCAGAATTACAACCCACACCACAGGGTAATCGTTTAAGACCTGTGCAAAAGTGGGACATGTTTTGGGCCCGGCATTACTAGCTCTATTCCACTCCTTTCTTTGCCATCCTACCCATGTCTCTCTTACCTCATCTCACCTTGGCTCTTGGCGTTCACTGCACTTTTGCGATGCCTCATTCACAACACCTTACACTTTGCACTTTCTCCTTCTCTTCACTTCATGTCCCTGCTTGTCCTCCTGCATTCAGACTGGTTACTGTCTTTTTGCTTCCATGAAAACTTCTACATGCATGTTTTTTTTTCTCTCAGTATTGTCTTTCAATACATACAGTATATTTCCACCCCTCATAATACCAGATATTGCATATTTTCACAGCTTTTTACAGATGACTACAAGGACCACAGCCTTTCTCTGTGAGACTAGGGATGCACATACAGACCTGAAGATATCCGGTATCATTATGCCATCTTAAACAACACATTGTATCTTACGCAATTGCTTCTAAACAGTCTTAATTTCCTCTGTGTCGTTTTGTACATTGTTAACGCAAGCTAACTAGCTTCTTAAACAAAGCTAAATCCCAAATCTCTCACTAACCCCTGATTAAGGGCACTACTTAGTGCGTATAATAAAGGACTGTACACCCTAAATAGGGCACTAGATTTCCATTCAATGCTATTAGGGATTCCATCCTGGAAACCCGGACAGTTGGTGGTATTCTAAAGTAGAGTAAGTGGAAATTGGTATTTCCACTTGGGCATTGGACATTGGTGGCTCAGTGATTGGCTTCTTCCCTGCCATTCAGAAGGTCTGGGTTCAATTCCCAGCCACTGCCCAAACTAAAATGGCAAGGTTGCACCAGGAAGGGCATTCGGCGTAAAAACCTGTGCCACGTTGTTGTGCAGATCAAAGGGCTCTGCTGTGGTAACCCCTCGATGAAACCAGCCTGAGGACCAACAACAACATATAGTAATTCTCATACATTTCCCAGGACTGTCCACGACCTCCATGGTTTATTCTCCTCACCTTTTGGCTACATTACACCAATAAGAATTTAATGCTACTTTCACCCTCTTAATTGCACTTTCGGTCATCAGCTCTACCAGTCGCGGTTAGTTAGTTCCGCCAGTCTTAGAAGATAGTGTGCTGGTGGAGCAAAATAGTTGGTTAAATAGACATCCAAATCATAATCGGTTGATAATAATCCAGTATTAGCTCTTTGCAACTGTCATATATGAAGCTGTAACTTCCAGGTTAACACCATGGCCTTTAAGTCAAAGGTCATAGTCAGAGGTTGTAGTGTTTTGGTAATAAGCAGCATATTTATTTCTAACTTCAAGACAAAATGAGGAAATGATTGTTAAATAATTTAATGTACGTTTTGGTAAATTGCTTTGGTTTACGATCAATTAAATAATTATGGACGTGCTGCTATAATAAGAAAGAAACTAAGCAGATGAGAAGTAGGACCCAGTCTGTTGATGGCTCTTATGGCCAGTGCTAACTGTGATTGCTGTGTTCACACCTATTCAAATACCAAAGAGCTAAACATATCAAGATTCAAATCAAGTGGACTAAATACTGCATATGTAAAACCACCCAGAGAGCGCGGGAGAGACAGAGAGACAGAGAGAGAGAGAGCGAGAGAGAGAGCGAGAGAGTAAAACGACTAAGTAATAATCAGGGCCGTTTTCAGCAGGAGTGAGCTTAAACGGTCGTAATTATCCACAATCACCATTTGCATTAAACATATGCATTCAGCTATACGGCTGCACAGTGCAATCCCTGAAATATCTAAACCTAAACTCATTTACACACTATGGCTGCACAATTTCAGCTTCACAGCTTCAGATATGTTTGCCGTCTCACAAGCATTATATTCCACACAAACTCACACATGCTTTTATACTTTCTTAATTGTCTCTAATGACAGAGTATGTGTTAAATGACATAGTATATGGCTATACCAAGGAACGCATTACAGACACACACCCATGCTTACTACTTTCACCCAGCACTCCCTTATAAGATTTAACACTCTCTCAAACGCAAACACTCTTTAGCTGGCGCTACTATAGGAACCATCATGTTTGCGCTTTTCCTAAGCCACCAATACTTTCCAGATAATAATAAACTGAAACCCACAATTTATAAGCATACAAATATTTAAGTTGTAAACAGCACTGTAACTGAAATACAAATGTCTATGTTTGAAAGTCAATAACACATTTTTATGTATTTTTATATGTATTTTTATTTCATACCATAAAATTTTTAATTTTAAAATCCATATCCATAAAATTGGTAAATTGGTATTCACAACTTTTATTCTAGGTCATTATCTAAGAATTCAGTCATCACTGGGAATCACTCTTAAATAATAAATAATAATCAACAACTGTGTGATGCAGTGTTTAGTTACAATCAGATACAAACCTTTGCTGTCTTTCCTGGTATGCTGGTGGACTCTTAGTTCCTCTGACTTGAAAAAGTCAATGCTGGCATATGTGTTTATGCTGGAGTTGCTGCTGCCCCCAGCTGCTGTTCCACCTAATCCCAGTGTTAACGCTTCACCCAAGACGGTGAAATGTGGCCCAGAAGATCCATCCAGGCTCATTTGAGGGTTGTCCTTACCAGCCAAGTCAAGGTCAATGTAGTTTAGACCATGCTCCAGTGACAAAGATGAAGCTTGGGCTGCAGTTAGAGCTGTCAGGCCAGGAGCAGCGCATGGTGCAGCAGATGGCTGTCCAGTAGCCCAGAGGGAACCCTCTAGCCCATGGCATCGAGTTGTAGTGGTCTGGGAAGCTTCCGTAAAAATGGAAGAGGAGGAAGAGGGGGAAAGAGAGATTCCTGGAGGTGCCTTGAAGGTGTCTGAGCGATGCCTCCGTCTTGCTGATGATTCCACTCTGACCAGTCTGGCACCTTGGTCTATCTTAGGGAATGCCTTGGGTGAGTGGAAATCCATGCTTTGTTCCTGCTCAAGAGAGGAACACTCAGCTGTTTGCTCTGGTTTTGGACCATGTAAAGGGCTTTCTGCTCTAGCCAGTCCAAATGCCATCTCTGTGTAGTCTGTAAAAGGGGTACTACTCATGTCCCCAGAGGGCAAGGTGGGCACACCACTATTTCTATTTCCCTTTTCTGCTTCCTGTGCTACTTGTGGAGCTCTTGAGGGAAACTCTCTAGCTCTTGGAGCTATTGCTGGAGTGGGATTAAAAGAAGAGAGTGATGTGCAGGACAGGGGAGATGAAGAATGGCCCAAATCCATGTTGACATACTCTGACGATACAGAGATTGAAGTGGAGAGGGGAGCTGAAAAACTGCGGGGCAGATTGGCACCACCACCAACTTGGCATGAAGACTGTTGGTATGAGGCTCTTGATTGACCTTGAACCACAGAGCTCCCCTGATTTTCACTTGTTACTCCTCTGTTGCACATCCTCTGATCACCCTGATAAACAATGCTGACATATTCACCAGAGCTTTGGGATACTAATGGCTGTACAGTCTCTTTGACTCTAGGTAGGGTGTTGGCTTTGGACATGTCCACAAAGAGACTAAAGGGCCTTCCTTTTCTTTGCTGTGGATAACCCTGTTTCTGGACACATGGCCCTCGTCTCTGCTGGTGTAAATAATGGGCTGAATCTTTGGGGTGAACACCCCCTACCCTGTGTCCTGTGCTCGACCTCCCAATTCCCCCAGCAGGGAGGGATAAAGGTTTGTCCTCTAAGCTTTCAGTGCTTGCTGAACTGGAAGAGAATGAAGAGGAGGACAGGGAAAGGTTTCCGCCTCCATTGGGGCCAGCAGAAGAGTCAGCTCTATTGGTATAACCACCACGTCCAGTCCTCCTTCCAGGAACACCTTCACCTCTAGAAACCACCTCTGACCGCCTTCCATCTCCCAAATTATCCTCAAAGCGTGTAGAAAGGGTGGTATGTTTGTAAGACCGTGGCAAGGAAAAGTAGGAGTACACTGTTTTGGGCTGTAAAGGATGTTGTTCTGGGTGTGACGGGGGTGTGCTGCAGGCTGACCTGGCACTAATGGGTGACATGTTCATGTAGTCACTACCTGCTCGACTCTCCATGCTGCTCCTGCTACCCCACAAGCACCCACTCATGCCATGTAGATCTGGTGAACAGCTGCTGTGTGGGGACATCATCATGTAGCCCTCGGAGACAGGAAGCCGGATGTTCTGTGGGGGTGAAACACTGCTGTTAGGGGTCATAGTCATGTACTCATCCCCTCCTTTTGGTTCTGTTTCAGACACTGAAAGTGACAAACTTGCAGGAGCTGTAACACCTGGCAGCATAGACATGTAGCCACTGTCAATCGAGGTGTTTTCCAGACCCTCTTTTGTATTTACACCTTTATTGGCTGAAGTCTCCACCTGTCCACTTGGAGTTACCAAGCTTCCTGAGTCCCGACGAGAGGTGAATGATTCTCTGCTGGTGCTGCGAGACATCACTGCATATTCTTCATCCTCTTCATCTTCTTCTTCCCTGCAATGAGGCACTATGCGCTCCTGAGCAGTGGAAGGTGGAAGAGAAGTGCGCTTGCTAAGTAACCTGCGCTCAGCTTCATACTCTCTACTGGAGGAGCGTCGAAGGATTCTGCGACCATGCACTCTCTTGTGAGTGCTGTCTCTGTGCCCGACTAATATACAGCTAGTAGAGCCATCTACTAATGCAGTAGAGAGACCTCCAGACAGAAGAGAGTGCTCACCAGGGCTAGATCCATACTCGTCAGAGGAGCCATAGTCACTAGGGGAACCTGACATGGACACTCTCTGTGGGATTCGAGCATAGGTGCAGATGGGCACTGCCCCTAATGGAGCTCCGGTCAGTCCACACTCTGACCCATGGCCAGAGCTGGAGGAGAGACTAGGGGCTGGGGAAGGTGCTGGATTCTTCGGGGTGTATGGTGCCAAACTAAGTGTGATCTTGGCAGGGGTAGGTGCTCTCGTGGGTTTAGGTCGTAGGGTAGGGGTGGTGGAGCAAGACGAGCCGTTGAGGCTTGGACTGGTGCTGAGAGCAGTCATTCTGCCACTGTTATCCTCTGTCCTTGCACCAATACTGGCTGTGCGTGACCTGGAGAAGCCGTGTCGAGACGTTGGAGATGTGTTGGTGCTGTGAGGCACACCGGGAGTCTCAGTCCTAGCCCGTCTGGAGAAGCCTACCTGGGAAGGTGGCAGATTTGGATGGTGGCGTCGTGATGGCACACTAATAGGATTAGAGGCTGTGCCGCCTCCACAGGAAGTCCCCACTGCCTGGGTTTTGCTCCGTTGACGGAATTCTTCACTCAAGGCTTTCATAGCCTCTAGAAGAGTCTCATGCATGTTTTGTGCAACTACAGAATCCTCCACCTGCATCCAAAACTCTCCAGGTCCTGTCACGGCTGAACGGCCGACTTCAATGAAGAAAAAGTTCTCAGAATGGCCACAGCGCCGTACATTCATCAGTTGCAGCACTACAGAAGGTACATCCGAATTCAGCTTAACAAAGTTTACTGTATTATCAGTAAGACAAAGTCTGTAGATGCCAATCAGGTTCCTTGCTTGGCCTAGGCCTTTGGGCCATAGCTTAACTTGCCATACTTCCTTAAACGTAGGGCCAGGGGATAGCACTCCGCAATCTCCTCCACTGCCATAGTCATCTGGGGTCTTACCTAAAATGACAAGAAATACAAAAGAACAACTAAAATTACATAACAGCATACAAATACCATATCGCAGGAAATTAATTTTGGAATTACTACACATTTTAAATATGAAGTCTTCGGTGTTTCATATAGTGTGTCAGAAAACACTAAGCTCATGTTTATGTGCATGTTCTTGCTGTGCTTGTTTTATTTCCCATAGGCTTCTCCATTTTCCTCCCATCTCCCAAAAACATTGGTTACTCTAAAATGCTCAGTAGGTTGAACTAACTGTATGAATGTGTGTGTGTGTGTGTGTGTGTGTGTGTGTGTGTGTGTTCTGCGTGTGCATGGTGCCCTGTGGTAAATTAGCATCCCATTTGGGGTACATTTCTGGCTTGTTTTTCCAAGGAAAGGTGTGGTACGGTGGCATAGTGGTTAGCACTTGCACCTTCAGGGCGTGGGTTTGATTCCCACCTCGGTCTGGGTGCATGGAGTTTGCATGTTCTCTCTGTGCTTGGTGGGATTCCTCCAGGTATTCTGGTTTCCTCCCACAGTCCAAAGACATGCAGATTAGGCTAATTGGTGTTCCTAAATTGCCCGGTGTATGTGTGTGCCCTGCGAAGGATTGGCACCCCACCTCATGCCCTAAGTCTCCTGGGATAGCTTTAGGCCCCTGTATACAGGACAAAGCAGTATTGATGATGAATGAGTCTACAGTGCTCATATAGTGTCAGAAAACACTGAGCTCATGTTTATGTGCATGTTCTTGCTATGTTTGTTTTATTTCCCTTAGGTTTCTCCAGTTTCCTCGCACCTCGCAAAAACATTGGCTACTCTAAAATGCTCAGTAGGTGCAAACAACTGTGTAAATGAGTGTATGTGTGTGTGTGTGTGTGTGTTTGTGTGCATGGTGCCCTGTGTTTGACTAGCATCAAATCTGATGTGCATTTCCTGCTTGTTTTATGATTAGGATAAAACAGTTACTGATGAATGAATAAATGAATGAACTGGAATAGGTCTGGAATGTATTTTTCTAACCCCTTCATGAAAAAGGCATATAAACAAATGAACTAAATGGAAATAAAGAGTGGTGACACTGTGGCTTAGTGTTTAGCACTGTCGCCTTGCACCTCCATGGTCAATGGATTGGCACCACATCCAAAGGTGTACCCTGCCTCGTGCCCTAAGCAGTCTACTGGGATAGGCTCCAGCCCCCCCCCCACTACCCTGTATACAGGATAAGCAGTATAGAGAGTAAATGAGTAAATAAATAGTTGTATAATGATGCACAAGGAAAACACTTTAAGTCAGTTATTAAATGTCAGTATCATTTTTATGCATTATGCAAACACAGTATTGGTGCTGATTTTTTTTTATGTGACACATATAATATAGAAAATGTGTGTGGCCAAATAAGCTACTTCTGAAGTTTATGCAACATGGAAGTGACCATGTCAAGCAACTTGAAATTTCTCTAAAAATTTCAAGTTGCTACTTTCAGCCGTTTTGGAGAGATTATTTTATATGTGCCCCAAAAATGGCCATTTTTCAGCATTGTATTGTCTCGTTTCAAACAATAATAATTTAAAATACTAATTATATTTATATTTCTTTATGAGTATTGATACTAAAATTAGTATAAGCTTCTAGAAGCATATCTCACTAACTCACTTCACTTGTCATCTATACCAGGTCGTGGGGGCCCTGGAGCCTATCCCAGGCGACTTAGGGCACGAGCCAGGGTACACCCCTGCAGGGCACACAAACATACACACACTCACACTGTGGGCAATATGGGAGGGCCAATTTGCCTAATCTGTACGTCTTTGGACTGTGGTGGGAAACCAAAGTTCCTGGAGGAAACCCACTAATACATGGGGAGAACATGTAAACTCCATGCACGCAGAGGTGGAAATCGAACTTAGACCCTGGAGGTGCAAGGCGACAGTGCTAACTACTAAGCCACCTTGCTGCCTTAGAAGCACAAATTAAAGTATTTGGCAATTGAAGATTAAAAAGCAAAAAAACACTGTAGTGTCTGTAACCATGTAAAATTCATGCTGTAATATCTCAACAATTTAGCATTTTAGAATAATACACTTTTTTAGGTTTATGTCTTTTCATGTGAAATCTAAATTTGCCAAGTTTCTGAATGACAGTTAAGATCATTGAAAGATTTGAATAATTTAAAAAATAAATTACACCACATAAAGGGGAATGACATTGGATTTAGCAAATGTGTTTCTTTATATCTAATAAAAATATAAAGGTGTAGCATATTTACAAAAAACGAAGCATGTATCGGCAGATACTGTAAGAAGCATTAAGTATATATATTTTTTAATGGTGTTATATGATCCTATTAGAAAATTCACTTCTTCACTTGGGTGAGACACCTTTGTGCACCAAATACCATGTTTTGGCCGACTGTACATTTACCCTGGTTTTTGCCTGGTTGTGTATTCGGTTGTACTACTACTACTACTACTACACACCGGTTGTAAATATGATGCGCTGAAAATAAAAACACACAGCCGGTGCTTGGTAAACGTGCATGTAGAGGAGCAGGCTCCGAGTGGAGATAAGGGCGTTTACATACTGTACAGTGCGAGGTTTATAACGGGAAAAATCCAGCATACAGTACAAGGACACGGTGAAGCAAATCTCTTAATCACGTCCCACCGATCCGGTGCCCTCGTTCAACCCTGCGCTGCGCTGCGCTCATGCAAAGATGGGGTGGGAGACCACGGCAAACCAAAACACCAGAGACGTGCGAAGGAAACCCAGTTTCCCAATGAAAACACGTCGTTCCCGCGGACCCCCTCCCCGACGCGCAGTGCTGTGCTGTGCCACGGAAATGTAGGTTACGCGCACCAAAAACGTGCTGAAAACCCAAAAAATCAGACGACCGTGCGCGCTGCAGCACAATGCGACACCATCTCGCGCACACACACACACACACACACACACTCGCACACACACACACACACACTCGCACACACACACCGTAGTGATTCCCAACTGCACCAAAACACTGCACATATTAAAATACTAAATAATAATAATAATAATGATAATGCAATACAATACACACTGTGCGCTTGGCATGAGCGCGTGTCAGCGCCGCGCATTGAGTGTTGGTGCATATTTCATGAAAACACGATCAGGGTGGGAACGGGTCTGACTGACATGATGCTGATGCAGAATGAGGGAGCGGGGATGATGTGCGTTAGAATAACCGATGGGCGGATCTACTGTATGGCGAATTTTACACAGTGTGCGTTTGTTTGTTTATTTGTGTCATTTTGCATATGTGTATATTTGTATCCCTCGCTTACTTCTGCACTGCAGGTCCAGCATGGCCTGGTACCACTCGTTCTGCAGCTCTTCGGTGTCCGCGGCCACGGCGAAGCTCTCCCCGCGGGTGTGCAGGACGATCATGTGCTTGTTTTTGGAGTCGGCGCGCTTGTTGATGTTAAAGCACGAATCCAGGTCGACGACCTTCTTGGGCACCGGCGACTTGCTCCGGAATTTCTTCTCGCTCTCGTAGTACTCCAGACGGGCAGGGCCGCGCTCGGAAGGCGCGCGGAGCACGAAGAAGCGCCGGTGCGCGGATTTCGGCTTGCGCAGGTAACCGCTCTTGCGGACGTCCTCGTAGCATCGCGGCTCCGCCGCTGCTTGGCTCTCCATTGCTGAACGTTTGTCTCACCAAAAAGGGGAAAATAATAATAAGAAGAAGAAGAAGGAGAAGAAAAAGAAAAAGAAAAGGATCCCTATTCTGCACGGTCGCTCATCGTTATGCTCTCGGTGGTCCTCCTCCTCCTCCTCCTCTTCATTCTGTCTCTCCCATCGTGCCCTCGGAAGAACAGAGCAGGTGTGTTTCCCCGTCAGGTCTCGGTGTGCACCCAAAGACGGACCCAAAACCGACGAGCGCGCACATGCGGCACGCGCGACGTCTGCACTGAAGGCCGTGCCGCGCCAAAGCGCACCACAACTGTTTACTGTACGCAGTGTTGCCAGATTGTCGGATTTTCCGCATTATTCCTTATTCCATCTAGGAACCTCTGTATAGTCCAACTAGGCACTGTGAAAGCCAATTTGTATTCATTCAGGCAATTTGGGAACGCCAATTAGTTCTAATCCGCATGTCTTTGGACTGTTGGAGGAAACCCACCAAAGCACATGCATACTCCATGCACACAGACCCAGAAACGGGGAACCGAACCCGGACCCTTAAGGTGAAAGGCGACAGTGCTAACCACTGAGGCACATTTCGTCATATTGAGCACTCATGATAAAAACCCACAGATATGAACATCCATCCATCCATCTAGGTGTCCTCTACAGTCCAACTAGGGGTCGTGGAGGCCTGTGGTGATTAACATTGTATTTATTCCCATTTTTTCAATTGGGGACATATATTAACATGCACAGTAGCCTACTGTATATCCATCTACTGCAACAGAAGAAATTACCACAAGTGGAGTGGACATCCAGTTTAAAAAATAATAATTTAATTAATAGAGAAATAATAAATAAGATAAAATAGTTCAATATAAATACCAGTACCTGCGATGGATTGGCACCCTGTCCAGGGTGTACCCTGCCTCGTGCCCGAAGCCTCCTGGGATAGGCTCCAGGCCC
>JAQQZS010000017.1:17082598-17095762 GCA_030068045.1 Platyallabes tihoni | reverse complement strand
AAATATTTACACGTTAAGTTTACTGAAAGTAAAAACAGTTGAAAGTCAGAGGACGTTTCTTTTTTTGCTGAGTATATATAAGTCAAATTTCAATAAAACATCTGTCTCTTCTTAGAAAGCAAATAGATTCCTATAGAAATAATAAAAAATCTAGTTTTACAGTCCTACTGCAAAGCTGAAGTTCTATAGACCTTTTGCATGTCACAACGTCTGTCCGCCATGGTCCCACCCCCTTCCGGATGATGAAAGAGACCTCACTGAATCTCAAATCCCTCTCTAACCTCTGAACAAGAGCACTAATTGGGATGTGAAACAAGGAATTCAACAGCCTACATAGTGCATTTAACAGAACATAAAAAGTTAATTAGCTATTCATTCATTCATTTTACCTGTACATCATTTCATGAAGTGTATTCCATGGCATCTCTCATCTGCAACTCTAACGTTACCAAATCCAAGAAGTATCACATGTTCGTACACCGTCTGAGGTAATCACGTTATGATTAAAAAAAAAAAAAACTTCTGCACATTAATACCCTTATTAACTTCTTCACCCACTTTCAACTTTTGAATAAGTTGCAAAGTCCACAACAACATACTGTACAATATGAGATAATACTGTGAAGAAAAGGCGCTATCAATTGCAAGGTCAATTGGACTATTGTACTATTGGGTGTGACAAAGCATCAGGTAATCATCAGGTAATCTTACAGTTTTTCTTTTCTTTTTTTGTATCCGAAATCCACCTCAAATATAATTATCAGTGAAAATATTTACTATAGAAATGACAGTTAAGGGTGACGTCATGGTAGTCCCGTGTCTGAAAAAAGGTCAATTTCTACTCCTATTTGCATCTGTAATCAGATTGGTACATGATTGTAAGGGCCCCTGAGGGACAGAAGGTCCCTAAAAATGCCACAGCAATTGAAAAAGTTTCACGTCATCAATGTTGGGGGACGGGTTCATTCAGAATAAAATGATGTTTCATACATCTGTAGTTTCTGTAAATCTGTAAATGTCCTGCATCAGTGTTTCTCCTATGTATCTTGATATTATTATATTATTAATATATTATTATTATATTATAACCTTATTTTCTACACACGCAAAAATCAGTAGCAAAGATATAAAAAAAAAAATAATTCTGGATTTATGTTTCAGAATCCCTTTACAGACGGCAGACTCGAGTCATTCAGGCGGACTTCACTGAGGGGCATTCGATTTATCCAGCTATCGAAGAGCAACTCAAAGGCCTAGAGATTGGCATTCTGGGTAATATGAGAGAACATATTATATAATTATACAGTAACTATACAGTAACTTACAACTTAAGGCGGAAGTATTATTATTATAAGTAATATTATTTCAAGTAATGCATTTAGAAATTATAATAGGGAACAAAGTGTAATGAAAAAACAAAACTGCAAAGACTATTTTGTTTTGTGTTTCTTTATGAACTCTTTTTCTTTTTTTTCCTGCAGTGAATAATGTTGGTATGAATTACGCTGGAATGCTGGTGAACTTCTTAGACATTCCGAACCCTGAAAAGGTACATAATAACGTCACGTTAGCGCTCATGCATAACCACCAACGCGCTTATGTGAAAGTTAATCATGGCATTGACTCTATCGAAATTCCTTTGCAGAGAATCACCGAAGTGATCAACTGTAACATTCTCTCCGTCACCCAGGTACATCCACGCCTGTCTATACACATACTATATGTGGAAAAATATATATATTACAACACCCTATACAAAACATATGGGCATTTGGTCTTCAACTTTGATTTTAACAATATTATTATAAAATTAAGGTAATAAACCTTTATAAAAAAAAAATAAAAAATTTAATGGAGAAATGTCTTTGTAAAAAAGCATATAATAGAAAAGTAAATTCTTGGAAGGAAAAGCATTTGACATTTCTCTAAAATACCTAAAAGTTAGATTCACATCAGGTGCAGATGATTCGAACGTCGTCACTGGGTATTTTCGAGGAGTGGTTTGCTCCTGTTCAAGTGAACAGTATCAGTGAGAGATGATGAAATCCAAAGAGCTCTCTAAGGCCTTCAGAAAAAAGGATGTGGCTGTATACGAGTCTAAGAAGGGATATATGGGTTTATATATGGGGATATATAGGGTTTATGGTTTAAGTGGCAATCAAGTAAACAATTCTAAACATGCCCAGGTTAGAAATGCCACGGGATGTACAGTACAGGAAGATCTTGTCACCATCAATCTACCATCAGAAAGAGACTGTACGAGTTTGATTCTCGTGGGAGCATGCACGGTGGAAACCCTTAGTGACATAACTACTGTATATATCAGAACACGTAGATAAAGACCAAGATCAACTTTGTAATGTAATTGTAATTATTTGGATACAATAAAAGAGGACTTTTTTGGTATGAACTGGGGACAACATTGAGGCAGTGGTAGTGCACGTGGTTGAGGCCATGGGTTGAGGGTGGGTGGGTTCGAGCCAGGTTGCTACCTTTTGGCCCTTGCGCAAGACCCTTAACCCTAAACCCACACAACCACCGGACTAGGAATTGGGACCCACCAATGAAAAAAAAAGGATGATTCTTGAGTACATTGTGAAGCGGACAATGTCAGGTTGAGATGCAGGACAGCATTTGAGCAAAAGAACCTCATAAAGCATGGAAGTGGACATATCATGGTTTGGGGTTAAGGGACGATTTTGCTGCAGCAGAGCCTGGACAGCTGACTGTCACAGAATTCACTATGAACTCCACCATATCAAAGCGTGCCTGCTCTGAAATGAAGCTGGGAGCAGATGTGGATCTTGAAACATGTCAATGTCCCAAAACATTCCAGTGAGTCCATTAAGGAACGGCTCGAAGGAAAGAAAGAAACGAACAGTTCCAGATCCCTCCGGAGGCAAATCCATCAATCATCACAGCTAAAGGAATCCTGCATTGAGAAGTGGGGAAACCATTCTGCCAGTCATTGTCAGAGTCCGGTAGAGGGTTAGAGAAAACGTCTCCATAAAGGTGGAAATATTAGCTATTAGGGTCTTGGGAAGGGTTCTCCAAATCCAGTCCTGGAGGTCCAGTATCCAGCAATTTGGCAATACATAAACACGCACACTAAACCTTGAATTGTAATTGACTCCAGGACCGGAGGTGAAGAACTCTAGGTCTAGGGTGTCCAACATAACTCTTTACTCAGTAGGAACGAGCATGATTGTTCAAACGAGAGAATTTTTGTTGTAGTTGATTATGCAAAGGAGATTTCCCTGGAATTAAATCACCTCCTTATCTATCGCTATAATTCAAAAGAAGATCAAATGTTGATATTGCTGAGTAAACAAGTATAAATATGCAATGGGATGTCCTCATTTTTTCCACATGACCGTAAAAGCCACCTCTTAATTGCTGACTGAATGTACTGTAGTACACGATGTACCGAGAAACACAATGAGATGCCAATGATAACAATGGCTGTGTTGTACCGTAGATGAGCAGACTGGTTTTACCGCAGATGATTGAAAGGTATGTCCGAGATATTTGTCTCAGTGATATCAGTCTATGTTCACATGTTCTGTGCTGCTGGTGCTAACTAATGGACCTCTGTGTGTGTGAGTAGGGCGAAAGGGCTTATCATCAACATTTCATCAGAAGCATCATCTAGTCCTCAGCCCATGCTAACGATGTACTCAGCTACAAAGGTAAAACGGGGAAGACCAACATTCAACAAATGTTAAAAGACACACACCACTGTATGCACTAAATAATCAGATCTTTCTGTCTGCCAGATATTTGTCACATATTTCTCTCGCTGTCTTCATGCAGAATATCAGCCGCGAGGAGTCACAGTTCAGGTATAATTACATACGGCAAGGGACTAGTTTAAGCGAATACCTTATACATGCATTAATCTTTATACAATTGATTTAAAAAGCAAACTGAAGCAAGTTTATTTATTCCTTCATTCATTCTGCCACCAGGGCATGAAGGAAAACTGCTCCTAGAGTTGCTCTTTCTTGCTCTTGCGCCAATCCGGTTTTTCTTTTGTCAGATCGGATTTGCATCGACTCACATTCCAAATTACAAGTGACCAGTCATGGGAAGCTTGGATCGTTTTAGTGACTCGGTTCTTTGAATCTTTTTTTTTTGGGTCATTTAGTTCATTCCGTTCTTTTCTTTTCTTTCTCAGAAATAAAATACATTTTCAATAAACAGACACACATTTTGTCTATAGCTCCAGTAATGCAAATATTACAATGCAGCTAAGGACATATAATAAACAGAATGAGCAGCTCACCTCTTATATCTTCTGGTCTGAATCGTTCGTTCTTTTGTCACATGACTCCCATAGATGCTATGCAGTGCATTACACATGAAAGCGGTTCTTCTCATCAGTCTTCTAGTCAGAGTCGTTCGTTCTTTTGATTCTATCGCACCGCATAGCGTCTATGGGAGTCACATGACAAAAGAACTAATGACTCGGAGTAGAAGACTCAAAGGTAACTACTCAATTCTGTTCCTTGTACAGAACCTACGGAGGTTTTGCGATGATTTGCGCATGCACGCCCAGTTTAATTAAAATGGACAAATCACTCTCTGAGAATACTCGTTCTTCTGAGTCACGTTAAAGACTCGGTCAAAAAGAACAAACTATTCATGAACGACCCATCACTACAAGTGACTTTAATCTCTAATGCGGACACGTCTGTCCTTCCCGGCTCAGGCAGCTAATGCTCTAGTTATAATATAACTAGATAATAAAAATATAATTTTACAACATTGGTTAAAGTGTTGGCCTACTGATCAGAGGGTACCAGGTTCAATACCCAGGGAGCCACTGTTGGGCCCCTTGAGCAAGACCCTTAACCTTCAGTTGTTTAGATGTAAAATAACATAAAACTGTAAGCTCTGCACTGAGATTGTGTTATATAAGGGTGTCTTATTATAAATGTAAAGTATTAGATTTGTGCGTTCTCACAAGCCACAAAAAGAACACTAGATGTCATGTTACTGCACAAAATCAGATGAGCCATGTAATGTGAACGTAGTCCAAGTGTTGAACTACCGTATATTGCTAGTCCTATTGAAGTGTCTCCAACGTCAATACGTTCAATCGTCCTGTTGTCTCTTTTCTCCCCCATTAGTGCGTGATTCCTTTCATCGTGTCGACTAACATGACATATAATGTTAAAGTCAGTCCTTTGGTGAAAAGCTCAGCCTCGTTTGCCAGAGAGGCTCTCAACACCGTGGGGTACAGCTCCTTCACCAGCGGCTGTATGATGCACGCCCTGCAGGTACGGACACAGTCAACCTTCTCCATGAACGCAAATCATAACGATCAATCAAAGACACATATTGACGCTGCACACATTTTATTACCGGATCTACAGCATTATTGCGTTCCTCTAACCGTTCCCTCATGTAACCGTTCCTCTCTGTGCGTTCCCCGTTTCTCTTCCTCGGTCCAGCATCTCGCTCTGAAGATCTTATTCCCGGGATGGCTGCGACTGGCTCCGTTCTGTGTGCGCCGCATCGAGAAGATCTCGCAAGAAACGAGGCAGATATTAGAAGAGAAAATAGCGGAGTTCGAGAAGAAGCGGGAATGATGAAGAGAAATGACGCTCAAACAAGGAGGGAGCGGCATGACCACGAAAACAACATGACTTGACCGAGTTTTCTGACCAAACTGCTTCAATCAGATTTGAAATCCTTTTTTTTTTTTTTTTAGCACACAGGGAACCTCAGGCGGAGATTAGATGTGGACGATCAGCCGAGATATGTTCGTTACTCAGGTGTTTTTGTTGTACGTTTGGCGCCTTCCTACCAGGGGAAAGGGAGAGATTGCGACTATTATTTATTTATTTTTTTTATTGTATTGCCACACAGACTCAAAAAATATATTCCTCTATTATCCTACAGAGGGCGCTCTAAACTATTCGCACATTGTAGGAGCTAACTATTCTTTGTTTATTTAGAATTGTAACAAATTCTGCCAACTCACAACCCACCACCTCGTGTTTCAGAGCGCACACTTGAGCAAGTGCACTCGGGAACGGAAGGACATCGCTAATGTGAAAGCTGAGCTGGGCGGAGTTCGTATTCAACGACCATTTGTGTTCAATAATACAAACACTAACATGGGCTGTTTATCAGAAATACAGATATAGGACTCATATTTAAGCAGTTTATTGTGTACATAACTTTTTTTATACATATATATAACAATATTGCTCTATAATTTTATGCACAGGATATATATTGTGATTACAGGATCTCATTATATATAATGTATTTGTATACATTCATTCATATATACATTAAATTAAAGCACATGACCACAGTGGCTTGTACATTCATACTGACTGCATCATGTCAAAAAGAGTAAATACACATACACACCCATGATGCTTCTCAGGACAATCACACACATCTGTGCTTTTATTCACCGGTTTAGTTTAAAGCATGAAAAACAGAGGTGGTATCCATCAACACAAAGCCTCCTGTTGACCGACGGATTAGTCTTTAAAACCAATTCCCCTAAGACACGCTTACATAGACGCAAAACTAACCCAAAGGTTCACGCATCACGTTCGAGAACGCTCTACATGGATCTAAAAACCTGCCTCCTGCATCACATTGCATCACAACATGCAAACTATTATAATTGAGTGCCGGTAAGTGCAGAGATCACACCTTTTGATGTAGAACCATCTTCAAATGAGCATTTACATCTGTACATTTCATAAGTTAGATGAACTGAAGCCAACTGATTATGATCGGGTGCAAATGTACGTAAACAGGCACAAGTCCGTAAACACTACAGTTGTCATTGTTATAAGAATCCAAATTTCTTCTCGTTCAAGGCTTTTAAAGGAGTAATCCAGCGCTTTTCATATGGACGTCTCAGTGATCATTACAAACAAAAACGTTTCCCCCTGTAGTTACGAAGAAAAAATTTAATTGTGCTCCGACTCACATATTTAAAGTGTAAGGACGGTGTTAGACTTAATAAGCCTTACACAAAGTGTGTGAAGAAAAATCCACATGGTGCTGCTGTTTTAGGAAAAACATTTGTACTGATCTCGGTCACTCGTCTTTTATACCGCTTATCCTGCACAGGAGCCTGTCTCTTGGAACTCAGGCATTTAGGTGAGATGAGGTACCAGACTGGATGGGTTGCCAGTCCATCACAATACACACACACAAACATTACGGGCAATTTGGAAATAAAAATTGGCCTCATCTTCATGCCTTTGGAATGTAGAAGGAAACCGGAGGCAGGAATCAACCCTCGACCCTGAAAGTGCTAACCACTACTCCACTGTGCCACCTACGTTTGTACTGGCATGTTTTTAAACGTCAAATATTTTCCTAAAACAGCACAAACCAAAGTTCCCCTTTTCACCACTGTGATTAGCAAATTATTTATGGCTTACATTATAATAGCAGCTGTAAGCAGTTGTTCCCTCACCTCCTCCACCCCTTTAAAGTTAGAATTCTTCTCTTAGATAAAGTTGTCATTTCTTTTACCAGTGAAGTCTTTCACGAACACCACAAAACCATGACGGAAAGCATCAACAAGACTAAGTGTCATGTCCTTCACATCCGTCATGATTAGACAATAAATAACATTTACTCGTAAAATTAAACATGAACCGAGCATCCAGACATTCCCCCGTTTCCATCATTACACAATGACGCGTACAGATACGGTAGATTAAGATTACTCTGAAAAACTCTGGAGTATTCCTTTATGAAGGTCAAACGACTAGACTTGAGCAGGAATGCAAATTAATTAACAAACTGGTCTCATAACCCTGAGGGGACATGTCTCCGTTGGTGGGATATGTCTCCATCAGTAAGAGGGAACGCAGCCCTGTAACAGGCGGCCATGGAAATGTACGAATCAAGCGGTTGGGTACGTGACTGAATGAAGGTTGTCCCACGTAACGTTGTTCCTCTTTTACATAGCAACGGTGATTGGTAAACAAAAACCAATTACAAATCTTTTTTTTTTTTTCATTTGCGCTGTTTATCCGTGTCTTTATCCAGCTCGAGTAGAGAATAAACGCACATTGACCAAAAACAAAAGAAGTCAATAAGACACGGCTGCAGGGTTGAGTAAGCACAAGCCATTGCATGCGTTCAAGTATGATAAAAGGGAAGGTTTTGCAATTGTACACTTTTCCGGTTAAGACACGTTTTGGTACGTGCGGCTACGCTACAGTATGAGAACGAGCTTTTGGACCCAAACCTGTCTTTGAAATTTTTAGCCAAAAAAAAAAAAATAAAAAAAAAGATCAATAATAAATGTAACAATATTATCAGAATTAGACTCCATTGTGGAACTAAAGAAACAACACAAACATAAATAACAGATGGATTAAATGTTTGGTTTAAAGTGGATTCCCTTTGTGTATGCAACCACATTCGGTCCAGTTCGATTCCGTTCGGTCCGGGTCTCTCAGAGCTCAGTGCATGTAACAGGGGTCAGACCATGAATCAGAAGAGTGGGACCAAGTCCTTGAGTGAGGGTGTCCAGCTGCGCCAGGTACTGCTGCGACTGGCTGGAATCGGCAGGTGGGCGGGGCAAGTAGAGGAAGCGCACGGCGGCGGAGGTGCTGTGTTCTTTCAGAAGGTTGTTGACTTCGCGCAGGAACGCGTCAGTCACCGCGGGGGGCGCCGTTCCGTCGCTTCCTCGCAGCAGCCGCACCGCCGAGTCCCACGGGACTATCTTGATGGTGGCTCGGATCCTCAATTTCCCCAGCAGCTCCCTGCAGCGCTCCTCCTTGGCCAGCCAGCGCTGGTCTTCGGACTCGGATTCCACGCAGAGGAAGATGCGCAGGCGGGCGCGGCGCCACCCGGCGGCCATGTTTAGAACGCAGGCCATCTGCAGGAGGAAGAGGCTGCAGACGTCAGCGTAGCTTTGGTTCCCGTCGGGGCTTAGCATGTTGGACGGCCACACGTCGATGGTCTCGGTGGCGCGCTCGCCGCTCTTCCCCTTGCTTTCGGGCAGCATCTGGAAAAAGTAGCGGCCCAGGCACACGTTCTTGCCCATCTTTATGGCGTCAGAGACGATGCCGATGTACTCGTCCGGCTGGAGCCAGCGCGGGCTCTCCGCCCCGTGACGCACGGGAGGGAAGTGGGCCTGTAGGGACGGGAGGTCCACGCCGAAATTGTCGCCTTCGTCTCCGATGAAACCGGCACCGTCCACCGTGCCCTTACAGAAAGTGGGATCCTGAAGGAAATAGTCTTCTGGGTACGAGTTGTCATAGAATCCCAGAACGAGTGTGTTCGGCTTCATTCCTCCTGTCGTGCGGCAGAGTACGTGCAAAACTGATTAATAACACCCTTCACAAAGTGTCTCATTCTGTATAACCTTAAAAACTTTAAAGCCTGGTCGTCTCACCCAGTCCGGTGATGCGCAGTAGGTGCTGGGTGCCCTGCCTGACTGATGGAGAGAGGGTCAGATCGACAAATGCTTTAACACCCAGCTTATCCACCAGACTCAACCAGAAATTATACTGCTGCTGAACCGGATCTGTTGGTACGACATCTACCGTGGCGAGAGAGAGAGAGAGAGAGAGAGAGAGAGATATATATTAGTGAACGTGTTGTTCTGCTATACAAGAACGTACAATGTATTCAGCATATAGGAATGCACTACTAAAGCTCCACACCCTTAAAATTACAGGAAAACAAATGTCCATCGCCTAAACTGTGAGTGCGCCCTCTTGTGGTGGACAAGTTAACAGAAATGTGAACTACAGAGAAACATTATGCAAAATAAATATTACGTTAATCGCTTTACACATTTTTTTTAACTGGTGAAATTCTTAATAGAAATGAATAGATTAAAATTTCCAATTTGAAAACAGGATGTAGTTAAATTGCTAAGTAGATACATAATGGGCAAACAGAATATTTACAAATGATCAAGTATTTTTTTAAATCACAACTTGAGAATGTTGTTTTTTTTTTTTTATAATAATAATTTAGTGCTATAACATAAGACAAAAGAATAAATCTACTTAAGCAGAACCAGCCTGTTATTATATCCAGCAATGTTCCGCTCTCTAGATGTTTCACACTGGGTTCTTACAAACGTTAAAAGTTTTATTTAGTGAATTCAACAAACATGTGCAAGTTCTCACACTTTACTGTTACTTAGTCAAGTTTTTCATTAGCATCAGCTGTGCAACATTCAACGGTACCACGCTAATAGCGCAAACATGCGGTTAGCTGGTCAAAACTGCTCTTTCTTTCTGGACGTACCCAGGTCTCCGATCTGCACGTGACCCAGCACGAACAGCCCTCCTTTCTTCAGCTGGTTGACGAAGCAGATGAGCTGGCAGGACGAGCGGGGGTTGGACACCATCAGCAGAAGTTGTGGCCGCCAGAATTTCACATGGTCCTTCCTCGAGTCGAGCATCAGCAAATACTTACGAACCTGGGGAAAGATTCGAGCACAGTATCTCTAAAGCGGTACTTAAAACAAATAATTTAATAACTCAAGGAGATTTCAAGGAGAGGACACCTAAGATAACTACTGTATGTGCAGAATCTTTTCAAAAATAGGAGGTAAACAATGTAAACAATGTCATGTACAGTCCTGTCCAAAAGTCTGGAGCCACCCACGATTTCTTCATATTAAATTATATTGTGTAGGTTAAATTAAAGAAATTGGGCAGTTAAACTCTTCACATCCAGGTCGCCACTATCTAGAATAAATTCTAGAAAAAAAGCCCAGGAAAGAAAACGAATTGAAGAAATTGGAACAAATGTTTTACTGCAACAGGCTGAAACAGGCTTCAAGATACAAAATTTTAAAACTGGAATTTCTTCTGGAATTTCCTACAAGTCTACCTGAGCCTCCAATAAAAACCTGGACTCCATATTAACATCAATTAACATCAACTGTTATGCTGAACTGCCTGTCACCTAACGCACAGTATGAATTCAGATCAATTCCTGCTTTCTGTTTCACCCAAATGAGGATGGGTTCCATGTTGAGTCCAGTTCCTCTCAAGGTTTCTTCCTATTGCCATCTCAGGGAGTGTTTCCTTGCCACCAGGGACTATCTGATCATTTTGATTCATACACATTCAATACAAACTTAAATAATTATTTTGATTGTGTGAAGCTGCTTTGCGACAATGACAATTGTTAAAAGCGCTATACAAATAAAATTTAATTGAAAACTGGTGGTTTATGTACTGTAACAACCTGAGCAGCAACCTCATTTCCCCCCCTCATCTGTTCCAACCATCCACCAGCAGACTAATCACCGGCCTGATCATGGTCCATGCCTTAGGTTAGATTTTTTTTTTTTTTTTACGCATTAATGATTCATAGATCACTGTGTGGCTTAACAAAGAAAAACGTTTCTCTGAAACTGCTCAAGTACAGGGACTGAAATGAAAATGAGAGCAAAAAAAAAGAAAAGTCCCTCAGGAAAATGGAGAACTTTTCCCTTAAGTACGGCGGACAAGAAGTCCAAACCAAAATAACTATACCAAATACAATATACCTAATGGGAAAACAACGCCAATTCACAAGCAGTACCATCAAGTGAAGTCAGAATATTTAGTATTAATGCTTAGTTGACCAAAGTGCTGTATAATCCTAAAATACTAAAATGAATCCTTAAATTTTGAGTGACAGATGTCTCGTCCAATCAGCGGTAAGAATCAACAAGCCAAAAAAGGTAGGTGTGGTTTCTGAATGACTTCCCCCCCCCCCCCCGATTTTCTCCCTAATTTAGTCGTGTCCAATTCCTCCCCGTCACTCAGCCAGGAGGGCCGAGGGTTGTCACGCGTTTCCTCCAAACCATGTGACACCAGCCGACCTTTTTTTCGAACTGCTCACTCACGCACCGTTGGGGGTGGCGTAACGCACTCAGAGGACAGCACTATCCGCTCCCTCCGCGTGCACGAGCTCACAGACGCCCAGAATGGCGAAGAGCCGTGTGATTAATGTGGGAGCACTAAGTACCTCTCATCCCTCCCATCTGAGAGAGCTCGGCCAAAGACCTCCGTCTGTGAGAGGTTACAGCATCACCCGGGAACCGGACCAGCGATCTCCGGGTGATAAGGCAAGCACTTTGTCATTCGGGCCTCCGAGTGGCGCAGTGGTATTCTTACTGCTGATTGGACGAGACATCTGTCACTCAAAATATAGTACGATAAGAATTTCATTCGCAAACTATACCTACCTTTTCCTGTTCGACTCATATGTTGTCGTGTTCTCTCATTTGTTATATTGTTTTTGGTTTTGATTTTTGTTTTCCATGTTGTTATTTTGTTTTGCACCTCTCGGCCACCGAACTTAAGACGACATTAAAAATGGAAAAGTCTGACTCTCCGTAAGTAGAACATGAAGAAATGAGAGGTGGTACAGTACTGCATGTTCTGTTTTATAGCCACGTCGGGTTTATAACTCATATATTGTGTATTGACACAGTGGTTGGGAAATCTCTGGGAAAATCCAGTCATTTTTAAAATAAGTAAACACACTCATGTTTACTTATACAATAAAACTAAAAGTTTAATTAGTAGAACCGGCTGTAGATTTTATATGGTGTGTGTGTACCTGGTGGAAGATGAGCGCCTGGCTGATGTAGCCCCAGCTGCTTGTGGGCGATCGATAGTGCAGGAAGAGCAGCAGCAGCAGTAACACCACGATGCTGGCGGACGAGTACACTGCATTGATTACGAACATCATGACCAGACAGCTGAGCATGCCCAGGAGACACGTGTGCCACGAGAAGAACTGAAACGTCGGCCTGGACGTAAAAATAATAAATAAATAAAACAGAGCGAGGGAGACTGGGTTATTATTCCCACTTTAATTTGTCACTGATTTTGTTGCGCTGTACCTGAAATTAGGAGCGGACGCCCACTCCAGAGCTAGACACGCCAGATCTACTGCGGCGTAGGACAGCAGGTAGAAGACAGTCACCAACCCTGCGATGACGTTCAGCTGACCTGCAAACAATGTGCACTGACACACACACACACACACAGGATTACATGAAACATTAATTCTATATGCAGAAGATGTAACGTATCATCGCTTTATTACTCCTTAGTGCACACGCAATATACACTACCGTTCAAAAGTTTTAGAACACTTTCTAACTCCATGATGGTTCCTGATTTTTATTTCTTTCTACAT
>JAQQZS010000017.1:17049102-17064154 GCA_030068045.1 Platyallabes tihoni | reverse complement strand
AATCATTTTTATCTTTACTAAGATTTAGTCCTAAATTTAAGGGAAAATTCTAAGAAAATGTCATAATTCTAAGAATTGTCTTAGAATTTCGTCACTAGGAGCAACTTTTAGGCTTAAAGAAGCTTTGAGAATACGGGCCCAGATCTCACTCCATTTCACCTGTTTGGTCGCCTGAAAGCGGAACTAGGAGGATGAAGACAGCGGTGCATTCATGGCTCAAAGTTTGCATTAAATTTTTTTTTTTAATGAGGGAATTCGAAACCTTGTTGACAGATGGACAAAGAGTAAATTCTACAGACATAGAGTGTGAATAATTTTTGACTCACCCTCTTTTTTCACCCAAGTTTAAAAAAATTGACAATAACTTATTGAAACACTATTGAAATTTCAAATTGCTCATTCAACTACACATTGAACATTTTTTGGCTGACTCTGTATGCATGCATGATATGTGTATATAAATATTTGAGAGTGAGTCAATAAAATTTCACTATATATATATATATATATATATATATATATATATTATTATTATTATTTTTTTTTTTTTTTTCCAGATGTTATTCCAAATAACTCATGCTGTGCTGTTTGAATAATTTTGAGTGCACCACCTGCTGGGTTGCAGAGGAACAGCAACATGTTACCGCTTGACTTGCAAACATACAGTATACAAATTTAAAACGTATTTTTAAAATCCCACTCATATATCATTAAAAGAAATGCAATACGTAACAGAATGTATATCTGTGGATGAGAAGGCTATTCATCACATGTTTGACAAGCAGCGTAGCAAACATTTAGAAGCTCTAGCAAGGATTAATAATCGACACCAATTGCTCGACCAAAGTCCGTTCCACCGCAAAGACAAAGTAACCGCTTTCTGATAAAATCCATTCAAAAAGTCCTAAAACGCTCCTGCTAAACCATAAACCCGAGTTTTTTGCGTTATAAGACAACAATAAAAAAAAACAACACTGAACATTCATTGCTACCATTACACGTTCTTTGTACTCTAGTTCGTGTGGTTGATCGCTCAGACCAGATCAAGCGACTGGGAGTTGAGGTGTTGCCAGGTGTACGAGGCGGCGCTCGGGAGCAGAGAGAGCGCGGGATGGGCGGGAGGAGCGACGGAGTTGGGGGAGTGTTTGAGGCGGTGTTTCTTGAGCTGACCGAGCTCGCGGAAGCAGCAGCCGCACTGAGCGCAGCGGTACGGCCGCTCTCCCGTGTGGATGCGCTGGTGCTTGTGCAGACTGTCCAGGTGGCGGAAGCGCTTCTCGCAGTAGCGGCAGGGGTACGGACGCTCGCCCGTGTGGATGCGCTGGTGCGTCTTGAGGCAGTAGAAGCGCCGGAAGCCTCGTCCGCACACGTTGCAGCGGTGCACCTTGTCGGTCACCTCGACGGGCGGCATCAGGCCCGGTGGTGCCTCCGCGTCCGCAGCGGGCGCCGGGGGAGAGATGATCTGCGGCTGAGCACACGAGGAAGAGGACGGCGCAGAGAGAGAAAGAGGCGGAGGGTCCAAAGGCTGAACTTCGACTTCGTCTTCGACTTTCACAGAGTTCTGCTTGAGCTCCTCGCTGTTGTCCATCACCTGGATCAGGCTCAGCTCGTTGACGTTACCCGCCGGAGCTGCCATCTCAAACTCGAACCTGTCCATCTCGCACGGCTCGTCAGGGGCCTTCGTGGACGACCCAGCGGCGTCTTGTTCCTCCTGAAGAACTCTGCCAAAATCCTGCACTGTACCAGCGGAGGTCTTGTACTCTACAGAGGGAAAAAAAAAATAAAAATTATAAACACATCTGCCAGAACCTGTGTTGTAACCTTCTTAGATACACAGCATGTGTTTCTTTCAGGACAAAAAAATTAAAATAAAGCATATCTAATCTTATAGATCAGTCAAGACAGGTCTGGTGTCTGACTAAGGTGATGCGAAGGGAGGCACCAGTTAAAGGAGCAGCTAGTGATTCTAATCTTTCTGTCAACTTTCTAAACTATTTCCTCACACGCAGCTAGCCGTCTGTCTGTCTGTTCATTGTGTGTCGGCTGGACCGCGGTTTGGATCCGGGCCCAGTCACAGTTCTATCCGGAATCTGATGCTTTTCTAATGAATGGGAAGAATTCATATACGAGTAATCTAGGGGTGGGCGGGGCTATAATTGCCACGTCACTCAATAGAGACGATTACTGCGGTAGGTCTTGGAAAAAACATAAATGATAGCATGACAGAGAATGGCTTACTCCAAAAAAAAAAAAAAAAAGGAAAGTAGACTATGAAAAACTTTTAGAGGGAAGTTTTAAACCAGGTTGTTTCAAACGTTCTGAAACCACGGCGCTAATAACAAGCAGTAACTACCAGAGCGACCAGTGTCCCTTCACATTCATTTAAAAGCCATCAAAGTGGGAATGAAGATCCACTAAAGTTTGATTAACGATACTCGTTTGTATTCCAAACAAATACAAGGAAATAAAAGTTCAAACTGTGCACGTGTTTAACAAAGTTACTGAAAATTATTCAGGCACTCACTTACTCATCGTCTATACCACTTTATCCTGTGTAGAGGAGGGTCTAGAGTCTATCCCAGGAAACTTGGGGCACGAGGCGTGGGTACACCCAGGAGAGGGTGACAATCATTCACACACTATGAGCAATTTGGGAAGGCATGCATGTTTTTGGGTTCTGTGGGAGAATCACTGCGGAGTACCCGGAGGAAACCCACCAAGCATGGGGAGATCATGCACACAGACGCGGGAATCGAACACGGACCCCCGAGGGGCATGGAAACCATGCTAACCACTAATCCACCGTGCCGCCTACTGAAAAGTATTGAAAATATGACTGAAATGCTATGGACATTTTTAATTTTTATAGATTTACACAGACTGTGTACGTAGAGATCTGAACATGAAATTCTGATCTCATTTCAAAGGACATTTTATCACCCGGACCATCTTAAATTTTAACTCAGTACTCTGATTTAGAGCACAGACTAGTTCATACGGTTAGGGCATTGGTGACCCAGTGGTACAGCAGGTTTCTCTCCCGCTGTGCGGGTTCGATTCCCGCCTCAAACCCCAGCCACTGGACACAGAGCCGGTCCCTGGTCCCTAGCCCGGGTAAAGCCTGGTCAAGTTGTGTTCGCGACCCCTCAAGAGGTAAAAGTGAAAAACTAACAACAACATTTTGGTGTTGTTTCTGAGTGTGTATGGAGTCAGAGCACCCTTTCTTTCTTTTTTTTTGTGTGTGTCTCTGTACTGAACTCCACCAGTACTGACACTGAGGGCTGCTGAGTGACTTTTATGCCGCACTCCAGTCACCAGGGGACACCGTTACACCTCACGCGGACAAAAACAAACAGCACGCAGATTAGATTTGTGGAAGACACGACGTCATGCACGGCTCGTGCCACGCGTCACACCCTGCTGCCTCGTCCGGCCTAGGCACGCGCGTGACCCGGCGCGCGCGACTACACACCCTTATCGAGCACGCTCTCCTCGGAGATGTAGAACTGATCCTCTGCAGGCTCCTCGACTCGGACCTGCACCAAATCAGACTCCGCGGCTTGGCTCGAGCGCAACCTGCGCCGGTTGACGACGCTGCGGGACCAGTCGGACGTCTGCTGCACCGTGGGCAAACACAGGCCGACACTCGGGACCGGTTTGGCGGAGGTCCGGAAGCCTTTGAGATGGGACGACTCTCGGGTCTCCGGGGAGAGCTGGAGCTCCTCGGCGGCCACGGTGACGGTGCAGGAGGACGACGAGGACGATGACGGCGGTCGGTTGCGGTTCAGCAGCAGGCACTGCTTGATGTTCTTCTCCGCCGCGCTCATGTAGTACCGCACCGCTTTCAGCTCGCTCTCGGAGACCTCGAGGCGCTCGCGCAGGCTGCGGTTCTCGCGCCGCGACTCGGCGGCGGCGTCGCGCGCCTCGGTCAGCCTCGCGCCGACGATCCGCGCGGTCTCCTTCAGCACCGTGTCCACGGCGCAGCGCACCGCCTGGTCGATCGTCGCGGCGAGCTCGTACTTCAGGAACGACACGCTGATCACGTCCAGAGTCATCACGAGCTCCCGAAACAGCGCAACCTCAAGCTTAACCTTAACCGCTGCTAGCCCGGGGACTAGCTCTTAGCCTTTCCTCCTTTTACTAAACTGTTTGTTTTGTCATCAAGCTTGACAAAACAATATATACAGTCTCGTTAACATAAAACGATTTACATTAAACCAACTGCAAAAAAAAATGTCGAGGCTTAGTCATTAATTCTGCGCAGAGGCATTCGTAAACAAACCTCTCGAGCGTCCGCTTATTCTAGCGTTTGTTTTCTCGAGCGTCGCACGCTAATGACGCAATTTCCTGCGCCGACGTTAAGGGTAGTGTAGTTCCCGCGTCAAACACTAGCCTACAAGCCACCATTTTAAATAACAGACTGCTATTTTATTATTTCATTTCCGAAAATAAGGGTCTCCAAACTTATATTATACACAAAAATATGTGCACCCTTAATAGTAAAAAAAGAAAAAAAGTACAAAGTGCCTAAGATGCTAAAATCTCTGTTCAAGTATGAAAGTGCACAAAGCGAGCTTCATAAAGACATCTCTTCCTTTAATACACAAAATTAGAAACACACACTTAGGTGTCTATATTCACTTATCTGCCATAACATTACGACTACTCCCCTAATATTGAGTAGGTCCCCACTTTCGCCACCAAAACAGTAATACGCTTTAATACACTGTGTGTGCTGACACCTTTCCATCACAAGCATTAACCTTTTTTTCCCCTTAACTTGACCTACACTATCTCTTCTATTGTATCAGACTACACGAACCAGCCTTCACTAGCCATGTGACATCAGTGAGTGAAGTCCGATCCAATAGAAGCGCTAGTGTAGATCAAACTGATGAAAAGGTTAATGCTGGTTGTGATGGAAATCTGGCTGATTGGTGTACATAAACCAAAATATAGTATTCATTTGGAGACACACTGGTACTGACGCTGATCATAAGTCATTTATAGACATTCTCAGACAGGAGAAAGAGCATTAGCCTATGTATTTAGGCTATTAATGTCTGAAGGAAGGGTTTACCAGGATTACTCTAAAACAAAGGGCCTCATTCTTGATTAAGTTAGTATTAATAAGGTCATTAATAAAAAGAGTGCCCAAATTGTTTTAAGATGAATTAAAAGTAGAAGAATTATTGTTTATTGTGCTCATCTCCAGGGTCTTGGTTTAAAACATGGAGATTAGATAGGCTAATTGGTTTCCCCAAAATGGCCATAGTGTGAGTGTGTCTATGTGTGTGTGCCCTGTGATGGATTGGCACCGTGTTCAGGGTGTACCCAACCTTGTACCTCAAGTCTTTGGATATTGGGATAGGCTCCAGGCTCCCCACGACCCTGTGTGTGAATGAGTGTTACTACTCTGAAATGTATTAGATTAAATCACTGGTCTACATATTTTTGGAGCTTATCGACCTTAAAGATAAAATGTGCAACTTTTTTCATATTTTGATTTGATTAATTAGAAAACCGATCACAAGGGTGCTGGTCTGCGAAAATTGAGGATCATCATGCCTCGTAACTTCTTGAGAAGTAAAGTAGAACAATGAAAATGGTACCACATGGAAGTTTATAAATTTATCTTTACTTTGAGACTAAAGATCATCACCTACTTGTTATGTATTGTTCTTTTAGAGTTCATTTGTCTTTACCTGATCTATGCATCATAAAGTCACATCTGGTGGTTTGTGAAAGCGTCATTGCCCAACATTTCCAAGGAACATTTGTGTGATATTTTCCCTCAGAATGCCTCAAAACTGCATCAACAACACAGATAAGTTCTACTAAATTTGTGCGGAGGTTACATTTGCATCTCAAACATGCAGTATGATGGCAGTGGTGAAAAAGGTGTACCACCTATATTTTGGATGCAAAATAAGGGATCAGGACAAGAGTTGGAACCCTCATTGTTGTGTGGTTTTCATGTGCAACTTATCTCCATCACTGGCTAAACAAGAAGAAAAAGTCCATGCCTTTTGCAGTCCCAATGGTGTGGAGGGAACCCACCAATCATAGTAGCGATTGCTATTTTTGAAGGATATCAACCAGGAAGAAGTGGACCATGGAATTTCAAAACATTTCATCGGCACTGCCTTCTGTACCCCATTGTGAGGACTTGCTTATTCCAGATCCACCAGAATCCTACTCTCTAGACTTGATGATGATGATCAAGACGATGAGCTGATCTGGGACCATCAATGTCAGCAGACTCCTGAACATCCTGAACCACATCTAATTTCATAGAGTAAACTAAATGACACGGTCAGAGATTTGTAGAGTTAGGCAGAGCTACTGGGCTCCAGATTACAACAGTGGACCCTCTTGCAGTATGGAGTCTGTCCACGCTTGCTGATTACTGCTGGAGTATCTACAGGGACGATCCTACTGCAGTTCACAAGAGAAAAGCCAGAAAGCGCTGTTTAGATACCGAATAAAGATGGAACCTTATAATTTAATCTGATGTTAGTTTTTATTCAGCAATTATAATTATCTGATATTTTCTTCACCTTGTATTTGGTAAGCTTTAAAACTGTATAATTTAAAAGTTGAATCTTAATAGTCTCTGACCGACCCACTCACAATTCTGTATTTTTTAATGAGAAAAGCATGAAAATGATACATGAAAAAAAAAATCAATTGAAATTCATGTTATCTTTATCAATAAAAAGATACATTTATAATGATCGGTATGGCACCATTCTCACATTTTGCAGAAAAGGTATGGAGCATAATCACACAACCTCTCATCATTTTGAATGATTTTGCTGCAGTTTTGACCTGAAGCTGTATCGTAGAAACTGAAGGCCAATTAACCCTAAAGACATAAGTTTCCTTTATTAGTGACCCAATTCTGGTAATATTGGGCTAATATTTTGCTATTTATACAATTTAGTGAATAACAGTACAGTACATGACTGTTGGCTGAAATAATGATTCCCTCTAGCGGCTATTAAGTGTAATTACATCTCTATTCTGACTATTTTTCTCAACCTTAAATTTTTTTTTAACCCACTTTGGATAAACTTATAAACACATTGTATATTATACATTTATACATGCATTGGGGCTGGGGGGGGGGTGGGGGGGGGATAAGAAAAATAAAACATACCTAATTGTACAACTGTTGAGACATGTGACTGTGCTCAGAATTAACCAAACACATTCAAAACCATGAACAAAAGTAATTATCACACACTTACCCTTAATTAACTGTAATAATAATGATTATGTGATTAAAGGACTGATAATGATTAAGCTCGGTTTGATCTACATCACACAATCCTTTCTCCGAATATCTTCCAATAAACAGTATGTCCTGTTGTAAACAATTATCAGGTCCTGAACCATAGTGTCAGTGACATCACTGTGGATTTGAATGTTGTCGAATGCAGATTTGTTAAAAAAAAAAAAAAAAACAGATTTCATGTGGGATTACTGTTAAATCAAATTGTTACGAACGTTAGACTCATTGGAAAAAATGTAAGATTCCTATGCATTACATGTTTGTTTGTTTGTTTGTTTTTTAGGTAAACTGCGAAGTTAAATTGATGTCATTCCATTGTTTTAAATACGGTAATAGAGGAGTGTATATGTGTGAGGCCACTTGCTTGGGCCTACTGCAAATGGTGTTGCTAGGCAACCCATCCTCAGCTACTACAATCCCTAATGGAGATTTAAGAAGAGCAGGGCAGGTGGAATGCACCATCACGTCGGTAAAGCGGGGGAGGGTGGACTGGTGATCGCCAAGGCTTTAAATCGACACTATGTAAAAATTTGTTATTTAGGTTTTTATGTAAATGTTCCAGCTATTATATTCTATTATATTCTTACATCTCTCTCTCTCTCTCTCTCTCTGTGGGGGTAATGGGTAATTACACCAGGTGTAATTACGAGTGAATGTCCTTAGGGTGGCTCCTTGGGTCTCCTGAGAAGAGGAACACAGTTCAGTGACACTCCACAAGAGAAGAAATTTAATTAACGCTAGTGTAAAGTTATTCGGATCCTTTTTTTTTTAAGACATGGGATGCACCCAAAGGGAGTGGTGTCACCTCATTACATCCAGGGGTAGCTCAGTGGTTAAGGCATTGGACTACTTATCAGTAGGGCTCAGGTAGAAACACCACCACCAAGTCGCCACTGTTGTGCTGTCAGGCAAGGCCGTTAACCCTCAACTGCTCAGATGTATAATGAGTTCAAAATGAATAAATAAATAAATAAATGAAAAAAGAAAATAATAATAATAAGGGCATCTTTTGGCGAATGCAAAAATGCGAATTAAAGTTACTTTTGCATTAGGTCGACTCCCTGGTAAATGTTCGTGCACATGCACACAATATAAGCAATTTAGAAACATCAATCCGCCTACAACACAGCTTTCGACTTTGGGGGGAAACCAGAGCACCAAGCAGAACATGCGAACCGTCAACCCAGAAGGGTCAATTTAAAATAACCAGTCCGCATAATGGCTTGTTTTTCAGACATCAGAGGAAGCCAGACTACCTGAAAGGAAACCACAGAAAGAACATGTGAAACATCCACACACAATAAAGCCAAGTTCATAATCTATCTACTGTTTCACTGCATTATCAACACTAGTCTATTTGTCCTGTGTAAGTGTCTTTATAAGACATACAGAAACATCATGAATCGCTGCTTTAACCTGAACTGAATTACAATGACTTCAAATACACTATATTTGGACAAAAGTATTTGGCCAAACCTGTTAATTATTGAATTCAATCAATCAAGCCCTTTATCAACATACCGAGACATCTTGGACAATGCAGTGCTTCCAAGTTTGTGGCAACGGTTTGGGGGATGGCCCTTTTCTATTCCATTTACATTGTGGCAAACAATCCATACACTGGTTACTAGGTTACTAACCAAGTACCATCAGTCAAACACTGCTGGGAGGTGCTTTTGTTTAGTGTTTTTTGGGGAGGAGGGAGAGATTAAGGCAAATATCTAAAAAAAAAATAATAATAATAATAATAAAAAAACAGATAGATCTTTAGTCATCACTTGAATATTGCCAGTGACTCAGCTGTAGGGACATCTAGATGAAGTTCATTCCACAGTTAAAACAGTCTAGATGCATGTCTTCCTCGATCCCTGAGAGATGTTGGGACTAGTCGAGCAGTACTGGAGGATCAGGGTGATTAGCGGGGTTGTTTTTAGCTGTGTGTCCGTGTCCCAGTGCACAAAACCAGGACATGATTTGATGAGTTCGATGTTGAAGAACTTCTTAATCTGGCCCAAATACAGAGCCTGAGACCTGACCTCAACCCCTATCGAGCACATTTAGGATGAACTGGAACGGAGATAGAGAGGAAGGCCTTTCAAGGAGAGTGAAAGCTGTTTTAGGGGGACTGACTCCATATTCGGATACAATGTCATTGCAGGTTTTGGACAAATACTTTTTTTTTTTTTTTTTTAGTTCATATAGCGTAGACATGCTTATTTATATTTTGCATGCATTTCTTTAGTAGAGTCATTTTAATCTTTTTTTTTTATTTATTCCTTTAAATTTAGACCTCCATGCATGGGACTTTTAGTGTCTCTTCCTTGTAAAAGAGGGGGCGGTGTGATGTACTGTAATGGTACGGTCTGTATAAAATGGGTGTGGTCGAATCTCACAGATGAGACGTTGGAGGAGATTTTACGCACCGAGCCGTGAGGGTTTTCTCTCTCTCTCTCTCTCTCTCTCCTGTAAGCTCATCCAGGATTTAGAACGAGCGCGCGCGCCCGCTAATTCGTTATTTTTTTTAAAAGGTTCGATTGCGTAAGTGGATGAAACAACATCAAACGAAATAAGCTGAGGTTCGTTTTGCCGAGGCTCGCTTTGATGTCTGACACTGGAGAACTTATGGGTGGCTTGTTGTTCTGCGCTCCACCGGCGAGATAGCCGCGATTTGTCATTTATATATTTATTTATTTATTAGCATTATCATTGTTATTTTGCATTATTATTATTATTATTATTATTATTATTATTCATAGTGATCATAATATTGTTATTATATATAATTCTTTTGTACATTTGCATTCGAGTGCCAGCATCCGTGCATTGCGGCTGGACCTGAATAATTCATTCCGTGCAACAAAACAAGAAGAGAGAGAAAGACAAGAAGAACAAGGAAGGAAGGAAGGACTGGGGAAGGAAAATAAATAAATAAATCAGATATTCTTTGCAGCCTGATTCGTTTGTTTTGCGCTAAAAAACAACCAACCCCGGGATTCTGATCTCCAGATCCTTTTGTAGAAATGCAGTGATTTTTTTCTTCTTCTCCCTGCTGCGTTTTTTTTCTTCCTCCCCTTCTCCCCCGATCCGATTCACGGCCATCATGTGCAATCTGGTCTGAATATTCATCCAGGAAGAGGAGATCTGAAGGACTGAAGCACTTCCTCAAGCTGTAGTCTTCCTGTGCTGAGGTACAGTATTGTATAATGCAGCCTGGAAAGGGCCTGGTGCTGGTGTTTCAGCATGAAATAACTGCATGAGATATTTAATTACATGATGATGGGTTTGCTTGTCGAAATATTGCATGGTACTGTAGGCGCTACAGTAGGTTTCGGGTACAGCTTTGTCATTCCAAAGACAGGTTGCTCTCCTTCGTCCTGATGTGACAAGGCCTGCGCGGTAGCCACGCTCCAGAAAAAAAGTCTGCTACATTTTAGCCTCGCATCATCAAACTGATAAGCTTAGATGAGTGTGTGAAGGTTGCATCATTGACCTGTGTGTCCAGCTTTGCACAAATGTTCAGTTCCTTGTTGGAAAATTCATGGTTCTGTATTGGTTAGCACTGTCTCCTTGCACCGTTGATTCCCGCCTTGGGTTCTCCCCATGCTTGGTGGGTTTCCTTCAGGTACTTCAGGTTCCTCCCAAAGTCCAAAGACATGCAGGTCAAATTGCCCACAATGTGTGAATGAGCATGTGAGTGAGTGTGTGCCCTGCGATGGATTGGCACCCCGTCTAGGGTGTACCCCGCCTTGTGCCCTACGTCTCCTGAAATAGGCTCCAGGCCCCTCGTGACCCTGTATACAGGATAAAGCGGTATAGATGATGAATGAGTGAGTTATTGGTTCTTTGTTGTCCTGTATTTATAACTGAGCTATAATCATGGACACTAAGCAGAGGTAAAAATGTTTACTTAAACATGGAATAGATGAGGTTACTACAGTATAGCCAGTATAGTATTGAAAAAAAGTCATTTTAAAAAAAGCTTTAGCTTAATTAATGCAGACAATTTTTGCAAAGGCTTGCATACTATCTTTGGTTTTGTTCCTAATATTTCTACAGGTGGCACTATTAAAATTGTACGACAGTTGCCACGCCTACAGGAAGAACATTTCCACTTCTCAAAGGAAATGATTAGCTTGGGAACACTTGATTTGTAACAACCAATGGTTGTGTGGAGTGTTTGTTGGGGGACTTTGTGCATGACTTGGTGGGAGAAGGTTCCTTTTTAAAAAGATAACATCTCGTTTCATTAATTTAGTAATTGCACATACAGTATGTAATACCCATTGGGGTTCCTTTAGTTATCAAGTGCTGCTTGTTGCAGAGCTCAGTGGGTGTTGAGATGGGAGTGGATGTTCCAGAGAAAGCTCAAGGGATAGGGTGTGGAATCTCCAGCTCATTGGGTGTGGGGTTATGGTTAAAGTTAGAGTTAGGGTTAGGATTAGCCTAGCCTCATTAGCTTGAGCTTTTGTGGAAACTCCCCTTGATCTATGCAGCATCCCATTTACGACCCATGACATCAAGAGCACATTTTTTTGTGTGGGTTTATTGAGATGAAGAACTAAATCACACTTTGAGATATTTTATATAATGTTGGTCAGTAGAGGAAATATAACAATAACCCAAAATGAAAAATGGAGTAAAACTAAAAACAGCAGCCAAGCCTTTCATTAGTCTTTAACATCTGTGTGTCATGTGATGGACCTTTTGCTGCTTAGAGTATGTGCTTTGTCATGATATGCAATACCAGTCAAAAGTCTGGACACACCTTATTCAGTGGTCTTTCCAGATTTTTATTTATTTTTACTTTGTAAAAGGCAGCTATTTCTAAAATACACAATAATCTCCTTTGAAAAGTTGATATTGAGATGTTGATACTCGTGCTCTGTAAATCCTTCATAACGGCTCTAATCTGAGGTGCTGTTAGTTAATTGGTGATTTCTGAGGCTGGTAACTCTAAATTAACTTCTCCTCTGCAGCAGAGGTACAGTAAGTTTTGGTCTTGCTTTCCTGGGAAGGTCTTCGTGAGAGCCAGTTTCATCATGGAGCTGGATGGGTTTTGAAAATGCATTAGTTCTTTTGGCTGCTCCCATCAAGGGGTCGCCACAGCAGACCATCCAATCCATACACAACTTTTCCAACGTTTCCGCCAGATACCCTTCCTGATGCAGCCCTCCATTTTTATCCCTGCTGGGGACTGGCACTGCATGCAGTGACTGGGAAGTATCCAGCTCGAAGCTGGATCCTCAGATCCCCAAACCAACAATCTAGAGCCTTAGCCAGCTGAGCCACCACTTTTTGTTGGGGTTTTGCAAATGCACTTGACAAAACTGGTCTTGCAGGAACTGTTCCAGATTAGCTGACCTTCGTATCTTAAAATAACAACTGACTGTCATTGTTGTTGTTACTTAATTACCTAAATCTATATGTGCTATTTCATAATTTTGAAAAAAATCCAGTAGAAAATAAATCCAAACATGTTTCCAAACTTTTGACTGGTACTATAGTTATCTCCAGATCACGAGAGATGTAATCATGAAATAACAGAGTTGAAAATACTGATAGTATTTAAATAATCAATTTCTAAAAAGACAGTATACATTGTATGTTTGTACAGTTACGATTAATATCATGGAATATCTGTGAAACAAGGTCAATTTGACAAAAATTATGCATCTTGTCCTGTTCCCAAGAACCTGCATGGAAATTTTGAATGTAAATCAAGAATTACTTTACTTATTATTTAATAATTTCATTCTTTTTTTTGTGTGTGTATATATATATATATATACAGTACATGTGTGATGAAGAGGCACTGGATGAGCATTGTATACTATTTATATAATGCAATATACTATCTACTGTATAACACATCTGTGCTGAATGCCTTCAAAAGTTGAATTTGGTGTCTTAGTTAGAAAAGAAAAAAGAAAAAAAGGCCTTCCAGGAGTGGACTGTGTTGGTGGAGTGGTATAAAGCCATCCAAATGCTGCGTGGCAGTTTTGTTTATGTAAAAGTCCTGGGCGAGTTCCTAATTTGTTACTTCAGAGTTCAAGTCTTTGCTTGTTCTGCATGCAAATCCCTTAGACTGTAAAAACGCTTCGAACGGGAAATAGGCAAATCCGAGCTCAACGCCGAAGGCCGCTGATTGGTCAGTGGTTTCAGTCAACTTGACAACGAGCCATAAACTAATGTTAAAGAACAGCTGATCTTATTTTAATATTTGTGTTCGACAAATTTAGAAGAACTCCCAGTTCCAGTTCCAAGAGATGTGCGATTCCTTGTGGATAACGTTAGCAGGCTAATCTCACAAAGTCTTTATAACGCGTACATTACAAGGTCTGGAGACAGGAGTGTTTGACTTAATGCGTACGACAGCATGGTTAGATGGTTAGATAATAACTCTGTGCTATGAATCGTCCCGCAAGTAAGGTTGCCGCAAAAGAAAAATTGCAGCAGAACAATTTTTAAAGGCAGGACTTCAATTCCATTTTGATAGACTACCAAAGGGTAAGAACCTACTGTACAAGTGTGTGTTTTTGTGTTGTTTCTCATCTTTAAAAGTAATCCCAAGCAGACACCATGACTGAAACCATGAGTTGTTCAGATTCTACTGTAAGTTTGTTTTTGTTACATATGCATATCTTGTGTACCATTTTGCAGTAATCTCTTTTGGGTCTTGTAAGTGGCCCCGGGGGCCGTCGGATTACACTTTTACCCATTAGAGCAGATTAACGTGGCCACCTTCTTGATCCAGGCACACAGATTGCATTTTAAAGCCAGTAGTAGTCCATGCAGAAAATATTAAATCCAAGAATAATGTGTTATATTATGCATTTGTAAATCATTAATAAATCCTTGATATTTTTGTAGGTGTAACAGTCATTGTAAGTAAATTAATATAAGGATTAGGAATAACAACTCTGGGCTATATTAGAAGAGCAGACGTAGAAATAAAAATACAAATTTATTATCTTAAGTTGTTTTTAAAGACTGAGTGATGGAATGGTATTTATTATTATTTTTTAAAAACACTTTTCTGTACAGTCCTGGTGCTTCCTGGTGGTTGTTTGTTTTTTGAGCAATGACGTTACATTTTACAGTCCGCAAGCTGTGATAATGGTATGTTATAAGTGCACACAAACTTCAGGACAGCTTCAGTTTATATAAGTATAGAACATACCAGTATACTAAGTATAGCGCTATAATACCTTTTTTTAAAACAATAATCATAAATGCACATTTAGTAAAAGAGAAAATTTAATTCATTAACGAACATCATGTTGTGCGTTTTAATGGTTTAGAGTTAATGTTAGTCGCATTATTAAAACTATCATTTATGTGAAGAATGGAAGTACATTATAAGCCGTACTGTTATTCAGAAACAATGCACACCTACCGACCAATCAGATTAAAGCATGTAACTGGGCTGTGGTGTAGGGGTCTCTATACTGTATGAATGTGTACAGTAGATATGGGGTATTTGGGCAGATGATTCAGGTTAATCAAAGCAGATATCACTTTTAATTTTTTTTGTATGTATTCTATAATTGTATTATTTATATATTGACAAACTGACAGTATTATATAGTAGTGCAAAATGGGATTCATATTTGTATGCATTTTGGTAGTGTTCTTTTTAATGTTTAGGTGTTAGGTGATTAAATACAACTTATAATTAGAGTTAATTCAATTCAATTCAATTCAATTTTATTTATATAGCGCTTTTAACAATGGTCATTGTCTCAAAGCAGCTTCACA
>JAQQZS010000017.1:17015123-17041087 GCA_030068045.1 Platyallabes tihoni | reverse complement strand
AGCATTCCTTTACAATGTAGAATGAAATAAAAATCAGGAACCATCATGGAGTTAGAAAGTGACCCCAAACTTTTGAACGGTAGTGTATTAGATATTGATTATGTGAATCGGATTGTGCTTTTTAGTAAAGAGACAAGTTTTCTTTCTTATTTAAAAAATAGTTTTGGCCGTCACCTTTAAACACAAGTACTTTAAGCTTGGGGAAAAAAAAAAAGATTATAAAATGGAGACAGCATGAACAAATAGCCTTTTGTTTGTAAAAGCAACTAAAAAGATTATGATGAGAATGAGAACTTGAAAAGAAATGGTAATACAGGTCTAGTATATTTGAATTTAAGAATAGTACTTTCACCCTTAGTATTTGGCAGCTTACAAAACAGCACTTGATTCAACATGTTTTATTTTGAATCGAACTTTCTATAGATTATTACATGACGACCTGTTTGTTTCCTCCCAGGAGTCCTGGCCGGCCACGACAATCGCGTGAGCTGTCTCGGTGTGTCCGATGACGGCATGGCAGTTTGCACTGGTTCCTGGGACAGCTTCCTCAAGATCTGGAACTGACAGATTCTCCATCTCTCTCACACAACCACACACTGTATGCCTGATTTATTAAAGTAACACAAAAATACACACACACAAACTTGGACGCATATTGTACATAATATATTCTGCCAACTAGGTATCTTGAGTTTACTATATGGTAACTGCTTTGTATACTTAAGCGCACCTGAATCTGCACACCATTAACTGTGGATGCAGCTCCCAGGTTTGACCCACTGAAGCTACACACGAATGTTCTTTCTTTATTTCTTTCTCTTTTCTCGTGCACACACACACACAGTACATGTTTGCGGAGGACTTTAACACAATGTAGAATATATACACAAAAAGAAGAAGAAGAAAAAACAACACCACCACACACTCGGAGGGAAAAGACAAGTGAGATTGGTTGAAGTTGTGAGTCTAATACTTTGGGATTGTATTTACGCTTATTTGAACGCACTGATCACCGATAGTACTTGGGCTCGGAGAAGATGGATTTTTCCCCCCCCTGAACGCCTTTTTCAGTTTAGACGCGTCTGAAACGGGGACATGTGCCGATAACTGGTTAAAACGATTACGCAGCGATGTTATGAATACGCTGTATCATCTGCTCTTTGACTAGCTGGATGACGGGACTCGACAGCCAGGCGTCTCAGACGTTAGCCGTCACGGTATAAAAGTCGGCTTAATGCAAAATGAACAGGAAGCATTTTTGCAGCAATGAAAGGGGTCCAAGCACTTTGAGCTGATCAGGGAATCACCTGATAAGGAAATGATTACCCATGATTTTTTTTTTTTTTTTATGAATTAATTATTATAATTTTTTTTTTAAGGTATTTAGATGCAACTTGATTGGACAACAATGATCAACGACTTGTTTTTTGTTTTCCAATGATTAGTTCATCATTGGAAGCCCTCGGAGATGTTGCTGACAAACACATTTAAGTACCATTTACAGTAAGCATTTGATGCTTATGTTGCCTTGAGACGTCCTAATCTTACAGTCGCCCCGAGAGAGAACATGTACAATTATAGTATTAACCTGCGTTCAGTATATCGGAACATGACTGGCGTATCACGACATCGTTACCAACTGACTAAAGAAAGACTGAAGAACAGAAGCACGTGTTTAAAGTTTGACAGGATTTTTCCATCAAGCCCAATCGTTTAAGTGACTGAAATTTCGCAACTTCATTTTAAAATAGGAACCTGTGGTGTATGTGTGTGTGTGTGTGTATATATATATATATATATATATATATATATATATACACGGTGCAAGTAAATGTTATTTTTTGTTTTGGTTTGTTTGAATGTTTTGTTTATATTCTGATTTTCTATGCTTATTTTATTCATGTTTTTTCCTGCGTGCCTCAGATAACACTGTAAGGACAATAAATAAAAGTTGAAGTGTAAAAAAACAAACAACAAAAGAAAAACAAATGGATTCTGTTTTCAGTTGGAAAAAAAAAAACATTTTTGTTTTGTTTTCCTTTGGAGAAAAAAAAAATAAATCAGCCAAGACAAAAGTAACCGAGACAACTTGTAAAACCGTTACTCAAGAGACGTATATATAGAGATTTGTTTTTATTGTTATCATCATTATTATTTTCAAACAATCCTGCATTTAAGACGTTACAGATGTACGATTTTCATCCCGAACACTGTGAAACTGAAAACCATCATCAGGTCGTTAAAATCTCAATTCAGCTCTCAAACTGAAACACACTCAGTACACATTCGTACACAAAAGAAAAGGATAAAAGGAAAAAAAAAAAAAAAAGACAGTTTGTCAAATATCTATTTATTTATTTAATTTAAACAAACAAACAAAAAAAAAAGTATGATAATAGGGAATCAATAATCATAATCATCATCATAATAATAAAAAGATAGGAATAATTAATAACCCATCACAGAGGATAACAACGTTAAAGACTTTCTACTGACCTTTGACCTCTCCTGGTTACGCAATCAGAATCAACCAAAGGGGGAAAAAAAAATAATCATATAATCTGTACAGAATTAACCGGAGGGTGTTGTTTTTTATTTTGTACTATTACTAGAGGATCAAGAAAGTGAAATGTCAAGAAAAAGGAAAAGCAGGTAATATTAAAGAAGACTGACGTGCCTACACACCAAAAAACAAAAAGCAATTGAAAGCCTTGAACAAGAGATACACACCCATAAATCTCTCTCTCTCACACACACACACACACACACGTATATATACGACGTGCTACCTGAAACAGACCCGGGATCATGTGCATCATCATCATACTGTTTGACCCACACACTGTCACGCACACACACGTATATATACGACGTGCTACCTGAAACAGACCCGGGATCATGTGCATCATCATCATACTGTTTGACCCACACACTGTCACGCACATGAGGAAAAAAAAAATCCTGATAAACATTTTAGTGAATCGGTTCATTCATTTAAAATTAACAGAAGAATCTGTAGTTAGGAAGAGATTTTTTTTTTTTTTACTGCCAACGATTTTAAAGTCTGTATTTGGTTAATAAAAGACGGGTTTCGACAGAAACGGAGCGGATTATTGGTGAAGAAGAACGTCAGATCTGACTGGACTCGAAACATTAAGCCTGAGAAATCTACACACGCACAAAAAAAAAGTAAAATAAACAACAGGATAAATTACAACCTGGGCGGAGAAAAGATGAAAGTTATAGAAAACCACAAGTAGTTAATTGAACGATTCTTGGCTATAAAAGTAACGATGCTCTCTCAGTGATCGAGTCAGAAAACCACGTGCACAGCGTGAGCACACAGAGCGCTCGGTCACGTAGCGCTGAACGCGTCTACGCTGTTGAATGTTAAAAAGTCACACCTAGTTCATCCTCTACGGTGTTTCCCGTCTACGTAGTTCGTTTGGATCGTTCTACAGCCAAGATCGACGTTGTGGCACTTTGTTAATATCCGCATAAAGCCGCACAAACCGTACAACCTTCATCTTAAACAGGAATGCGAATGTGGCCTGCAAAAAAGTGATCTCTTGAATCTGGTCAAATTTATCTAAAAAGGTCTTAATAAAGATTAAAACAAAATCAAATACAAGACAAGACAAGTACTTATTCTGTCTTTAAACAAAAGTTCACAATTTTTTTTTTTTTTACAAATAAAATTTCTTGTTCTATTCTAAGGAAATGTTCGCTTAAAAACTGTTCGACAGAATAAGAAATTTTTAAATGTTCAAAAATAAGTAAACTTTGTCTAGAAATACGCTTAATCAGCTCATACTAAGAAATTTTAGATCAATTTGACAAGACTCAAGATACAGTATTATCACTTCTCAAAATGCCACTTTTTGCAATGTGGGCTTTTAAAAACAAGAACATGACGTGTGTGTGTGTGTGTGTGTGTGTAGTTCTGTTGGATTTGAACACGTTCTAATCCATACTGGCCATTTTTCTTTGTTGTTTAAAAAAAAAAAAAAAAAAAAAACATACTATAGGTATTTTTTCCCCCTAACTCTATAATCCTCTTCCTCCTCCTCTGCCACCTCCTCCTCATTTTCTCTCTTCGAGCATCATGAACAGTACATACTTGGTTTAAAAATAGCACTCCTATTCACACATACACACACACCCACGCTCGCTCTTTTATAAAGCTCACTGCACATGGGGGGAGAGAAACAGAGAGACACAGAGAGAGAGAGACAGAGAGGGAGGCATCAGTCTAATCCCGTAACTGAATCACAGCCGAATTTACAGCTCGAGCAGAAACATACATTGTGCTTAAAACGTCATTAGGCCAGTAAAGGTGTTACGATAGAAATTGGATCGAGTGACGGTTACATTCATTAAATTAGCTCAATATACACACCTCGATTATTATCCATGTAGTAAAATAACGATCGGACGATATATTAAATTTCGATTCCCGTTGCAGATACGCACCCGGTTCACTTCTACATATAAACTTCGCTTAGTATCTTAAACCACTTCATAATCACCTCTCATTTAAAAAGGAGTTTGATAAACATTTTATTTATATATATATATATATATATATATATATATGAGAGAGAGAGAGAGAGAGAGAGAGAGAGAGAGGGATCTTTTTTTTTTATTATCATTTTCATATATAGAATTGATTTGAAAATAAAGTCCACCATCTCTTAGGACGTTGGGGAAAATAGCACTACATCTGGTAAGAAAAGAATCTGAAACAGAAAGCGAATGGAGACGCGACTCTGGACTCTTGGCGTGTGGGACGACGGGGGATCCGCTCCATCACGACCGCGCGCAAGCTGATCGTCACCATGGCAACCTGGACCTTTAAAGCCAGGGGTCGGGAACGTCAAGCGGACAAAACTTGAGAGAGAGAGAGAGAGGGAGGGAGAGAGAGAGAGAGAACGCAAGGGGGGGGGATTTTGCTTAGAATTGGACAAGTTCTCATTCCAACCTGAAATAAGACGGGGAAAGGACATTGATCTGAGAGGTTTGCATTCATTTTCATCAACTAACTTTTAAAAAATAATAACAAAAACAGACAGGACATTTACATTAACACTCTTAACTGTATCCTTGTCCACTAATGTCATGATACAGAAAGAAAAAGAAAAAAAAAACCTCAGTCAGTTTCTTGATCTCTTTAACAATCATTTCGTCTGTCTTTGCCGACTGAAGGATCCCGACCCCCTAATCCTGGCCTGTGACGCTTTAAACTCTAGGGGGGTAAAAATGCTTTTCCCGAATGGGCCTGAACTCGTCGTCAGTTTAAGGGCACTTTCTTGACGTGAGATACGTCTCTGATTGCACTAGCTTCAAAAATATTATTTTTAAATGCTTCTTCCCTGAACTATTAATGCAACTGGTTGTCATTAGTGGTGGTGACAGAAAGGGGAGTGGGCGGGGCTTTAAAATTATATTCACTTGAAAAAAACGAGACAGTCACATACACACACACCCGCATCCCGGCTCCAAGGCACTGCTATAACGGTAAACATGGCAGTTCAGACGGGGCGTCGACGTTAATAAACAGAGCTCTCCAAGCAGTGTGTGTGTGTGTGTGTGTGTGTGTGTACGAGCGCGTGGGGGTGAAGAGCGCATGAGGAACATATCACATCAACATTTTAGGAGTAGGGTTCGTGTAAGAAGCTCCACAGTATTGGAGTTATTAGCTATAATTTGGACAAAAAAAAAAAAAATTTATATATATATATATAAATTTTTTATTATTATTTTTTTTTTTTCGGTCAACCGAGTCACTTCCTGTTTCCAGCATCCGCTGATTCAGTCACTGGAGCGCGTAGACCAATCACGTCAACGACTCATGGATTTATTATATACATATATATATTTATTTCAGAAATAACTACACAAAACTCCACATATTCAAATCTAGCATTAAGAATCGCTGCGATTGGAATAAAGTTGCAAAATAGTATAAGAAATCAAATTTAATGTTCATTTTCGTTCAAAATGGATCGCGCTCTGGTATTCGGCTCCCAGGAGTTCATCAACTACGGTATGAAGGGGGCGTATTCGAGTCAATCCGGGACCTGTGATGAAATTTCTCATGGAAGAGTTTTAAAATCGATTGACGTTTACAGAAGACTTCAAGGACAGTACGGTGGTGAGACTCTTAGCCGCACCGCAGTAACACGTTTGAACGATGCCAACATTTTAAACTGTGAAATGTGAAAGTTATCGCTACACAGCGCCCGTACTGTCCTGACCTCACTCCAAACCATTTGGGCCATGAGAGGAGTTCCTGTGAGGCCGGCGTTTCAGACATGAATCACAGCTCTGACGTACTGAGAAGACTTTCTATGTCAATGATGTCCAAGCACTAGTGAAACCCCTAGATAAGTGCATTAGTGCAGCAGGAGATTATATATTACTTCTTCTCTTATTCTGCGCGATCAAAAGTCCCGGTTTGACCCGAACACCCCCTTTTCTATTGCTCTACAGGTCACTTTGACCCCTGAAATGTTTCCTAAAGACACACCTACTGTAGAAGTTTGGAAATCCATTTCTCTCACTGTAATTCGACTCACGAAGATATAAAACTAAACACGTCTTTGTCTCTCAGCCAACTGAAAAGCCGAGATGAAAAGTGCTTTTTACTGTAGATATACACAAGTATTCGATACGTTACAATCTCTCTTTTAAACTTTTTTTCATATATAGTTATATTTCTGGTATTAATGATTTACTCTCTGAAATGGAAACAAAAGCTCTAATCAATGCTAAATCTATTTACTGCCGCTGGAATTGTCACCATCTTCATCGTCACCATGACGGACTCTTATAACCCCTCTATCGGATGCCACCCAGGAGAGATCCCCTTTCGACTTATAAAAGCTTCCCCTTCATGTAGTCTCGGGTTCGACTCCTTAGGACATCAAGACGAAGTCTACAGCTGAAAAAGCGCTTTACAAGTAAATAATAAAAATTAAAAAAACCCAAAGCAAATACTTAACATTTTTAGATTTGTGATGCACAGTGGGCTCGCGAAAGGGTGAGAGGGGAGAAGTCATCATTGTTGCTGTGATATTTTTTTTGTTATTTTTTTGTATTGCAGAGCAAAGAGAAGAGCAGAGGCCGCTCGAGCTCGCCAGTCACACCTGCTATTGCTTTGGACCACACTGTGTATGTTCTAGTACAGTCTCGCACTCATACATACGCGCACGCAAAATCCAAGCCAAAGTCATGCTTAAAAAAAATAAAAAATAAATTAAATGAACTCACACTATCTAATAAAGTGAAATAATACATTTGGAAAAAAAGGAATTGTTTTTTTCCTTCATCTAAGACTGCTGCTCATCCCATGCACACCGAGTTGAAAAAGCGTTTTTGTTTGTCTTGTATTTTTTAAATAAGGCTGTATATGTCACACCAGGGATCCGGCTTTTTTTTGTTTGTTTTTTTGGCAGCAGAAATGTAATTAATATACGCGTCAGGATTAAATGATAAATAACAAATTTGGAAATGCTCCAAATCTGCATGTTTTTTGACTAGTGGGAGGAAACCCACCAATCACAGGGAGAACAGGCACACTCAGGCACAATCGAACCCTCGATCCTGGAGATGTGAGGCCACTTAACGCTTAACCACCTCGTCAGTCATTTGTCCGTGCTTTTTTCTCTCAACAGTCCATGCTCACAAATTAATAGAGCTGAAGTGCAGAAAAAGCTGCCTCACATCCGTCCCCCCACCAGACGAACATTTGCCCTCCTTGTTGTTCGCATGATACACTGGCTTTAACTATTTACCTGTTCAGCCTACAAGCGAAGCACTCATTTCTGCTGCCAAAAAAAAGGAAAAAGAAGACTCAAAATTAAGAGGGGAAAAAAAAAAAAAAAAAAAAGAAAAATTACTTCTCCCTGACCTCGTTAATCTGACCGGTTAAAGAGAAACTCCCCCTCGTGAAAACATGTTGCTATTATAATTTTTTTTTTTTACGAGAACGGCACAATTACAGCACGTATTGCAATAGAACAGCAAGAGATTATTAAAGTAGGAATAATACCAAATACCTATACATACAGAGAATATCAAACAGCCCGAGATATACTGGACCTTCAGACAAAAACAAAAAGAGAGAAAAAGGAAGAAAGAGAAAGAAAAAAAAAAAAGCATTCTCCAAGGCTAAATCAGAGAGCGCTTGGAATAACGGTCGTACTTCTGTCTTCTGTGCTGTACGAGCGCAAAACAAAAAGAAAAAGAAAGAAAAAAGCGTAACCCAGATTTTTTTTTTTTTAAAGCGTCACCTACAGTACAAAATGATTGACAGATTCTGTCCGAACCCGTTCGGCTTACAGAGCCAAAGGGAAAAAAACCTTACAAGCTGGAAATAATAGCATGATCGTGAGAGAGAGAGAGAGAGAGAGAGAAAGAGAGAGAGAGAGAGAGAGAGAGACTAGGGCTACTGAATTACAGTACAGTGTGTGAGGATGGAAAATTACAGGTGCTGCAGTATCACCACGCGAGCAGCAGGGGGCGGTGATGACAACCATGGCGAATACAAAAAAAAAAAAAAAAAAACCACGCCCAGGGCTGATCGTCGTCACGCGCCACTCCTGTGTCTTCATCTCTTTTCGGTGACGGTGGTAAAGTGGGAATGAAGTGTGAAATGAGGTGAAGTAAAAGCTCTGAAAACAAAAAACATACAAAACAAAAGAAAAAGAGCGAACTCGCTGCAATATGGCGAGCCTAATAATAAAAGAAAAGGAATATTTTTGTTCTGGTGCTAAAAGGAAGTAAAGCGATTTGGCATCCACACACGCGCAAACACACACTCGCGCGCACACACACACAATCCCCAGAAAATGTTTGTACAGCAAGCTCATTGTTAAAAGAACAACCATTACTGCTAATGAAGCGCAGTCTAGAGCATGAGTGGTGTGTGTGTGTGTGTGTGTGTGTGTTTGTGTGTGTATTTGCGCTTCTGGGAGTTGTGCGATCGTGTGTGAGGGGAAAGCGAGTGGGCACCGTACCTATATATACAGTGTGTGTGTGTGTGAGTGAGAGAGAGAGAGAGAGAGAGAGAGAGAGAGATAAAGTGTGGAGGGGGATCAGTGATCACACGGCTGCTCCATCACCAGTTCATAATGCAGTTCCTGTTCAGGGTCATGAAGTAAACCTGACTGCTTCCTCCAGACCTCACTGATGCAAAGAACACCTGAGAGAGAGAGACAGAGAGAGAGAGAGAGAGAGAGAGAGAGAAAGAGGGAGAGAGATTTTACATTAGATTTATTAAATGAAATCATACACTATCTATCCATCCATCCATGATTAGTAAACCGGTGTGATGGAATCTCAGACCTTGTCGTTCCTCTCGCACAGGAATTTGAGTCTCTGAGCTCGCTTGTGCATGAACACCCCGTCCAGGTGACCCGTCTCCACCGAGCGGATCTCTATAGCCTTCTCGCCCCAGCCCATGATCTGATTAGAACAGATGTGAGCTGAAAACGCAGAGAAAAGAGAGAGAATCGATTATTTAGTGGTGTGTTTGCAAAGAAAAGCATCACTTGTATCATCATCTTACAGGCTTATTATTATTATAATAGTTATTTGCTTGTTTGTTTGTATTAAGATTTATTGCCATATCAGCTTCTCAGGCTATTTCATGGCAGATTCATATCAAATATTAAGCTGGTTTATTCGAACCAATTTTATATTACGTTATAATGTAAGTGATTTAGAGAGCTGTGGGAAAGTAAAAAAGGATATAATAATAATAATAGATAAAAATAAATAAATATCACATTATAGCATGGTCTTGGTCAGAAGAACAAGATTTTACATTAGATTCTTTAAGTGCACTTTAAATAGAAATAGTTTTTTCTGGTTTTGTCTTGCAGAGTATGTTTTTTAAATCTTGTTCCAATAGAAATTGTTTTCTTATGGTATTAAAATTTGTGCAGTCCAAAAGTATGTGCTTTATGGTTAGAGTAGTTCTACAGCGCTGACATGTTGGAGCTTCTTCATCCTTTAATAAATACGCATGGGTTACATTTGTATGGCCGATACGGCTCCTCGTATACATACAACCTGGTCGTGTCTTGATTCGAAGGGATGAAAGCTTCTTTTTGTCCTGTATCGCTTGTCGTAGACCCATGAAAGAGGTGTCGAATCGTGAGGCTTATTCGGGAATGGGGTCACAATCTACCGCTCAAAAAAATCCCATAACATTGAGACCAACTTTGACGGATTCTAGAGCAGAGCAGAAATTTTGTAGTAATATGAAACGCAAACGGGTATAAGTTGTACCCCTGGGCGCAAGAGGTGCCTAAATTTGCCCTCATTGACATATTATTCAATTGAAATATGAAGTGCTCACAGTTGCATTCCCTGCTATGGTAACTTCCAGTGGAATTTTTTTAAGAAACTGAACCTAGTTTATATTACATTTGTTATTTATGTGCAATTCTACAACAGTATACAGATTTCTTCTCTTTTCATCCCAAGTAGACCAGTTATGGCTTTCATACAGCTGTGTGTGTGTGTGTGTGTGTGTGTGTGTGTGTGTATATGTCAGTCATACCGACAGAAGTCGGCATCTCTCCCCACTGCAGCACCACGTCTTTGATGATGCGGCCGTACGTGTTGACGTACACTCCTTCGTCCTCATAACACAGCAGCATCTCCATTCCGTCAGAGCTGGGCAGGAAGACAATCGCGTGCGGAGTCACCTGAGACTGGATCTACACACACACACACATTTTTAGCACCATCTAATTTTACAATCATTTCTTAAATTGTTCCACTGCTTAACCACCAGGGGGCACCAGAGTCTTAAAAAAATCGTTATGTGTTTAAATGAGTGCGTATGAATAAAGTAAAAAAAAAAAAAAAAACATTTCCTGAGCGTCTCTGTGACTCACGTGGACAGGAATGTAGATGTCGTAGTTGTTTCCGGAATCAACGTCGATGGCGTGGAAGCCGGCGCTAGAACCATAGATAACCTTTAACCTCTGACCTTCCTCCACAGTCAGGTCAACCAGCTGAGGTCGGTGAGGGAGGTCAGTAAACGACTAGAGAGAGAGAGAGAGAGAGAGAGAGAGAGAAATTAACTGTGGAGAACTGCTGCATAATCGAAAACGGCAAGCGTGAAACCTGGAGAGTGTGTGTGTGTATGTGTGTGTGTGTGTGTGTGTGTGTGTCCTACTCACCTTGAAGGCCATAAATTTGTGGTAGGGTTTGGGGGCCCAGGCGTACACCTCCACCGCATTCTTCAAAGCAATTACCAAGAACTTAATCCGCTCGTACTTTACTGAAGAACAAAAAAGAGAAATTAAATAAAATGACAATCATGATCTTTTCAGGAATGATATAATACTTTACACCTTTCAGACAGACGCCTCGTCCTTGTCGAACTTACCCACTTTGTAGTGCACGCAGCCCTCCATCTCCCCTACGGTGGTCCAGCCCTGCTTCTTCTCCACCTCTGGGTCGTTATGGAGAATCTTATTCCTCAGCCAGGCCAGATAATACACACGCACCTTGTTCTTTTTTCCTACAATAGAGAGAAAGACGAAATCAATGAAATCAACACGTCCAGCTTAATTGAGTTGGTTAACGAGCAGGTTTTTTTTTTTTTTTTTTTTTTTAAACCTGAAATCGTGATGAGCAGGTTAAGTCCTTCGAGCACGTCCATCTGCTGGAACCTGCGGGAATTGATGAGCGGATAGACTTTGCCTTGCCCGCTGCGGTCCAACAGCTTCAGACCGTTCTCTGTCCCGACCAGCAAGTTTACACCTACACACACACACACGCACACATACATACACAGTCGTAAAATCATACACGCACACTTCAGACTCGTGTTCATGCAGAACACGCACTGACACACTGATGGACTACGTACCCCAGAGTGCAGCACAAAGGATCTCGGAGTTAAACCTCTTCTTGTATTTGCGGATTTCAGGGGTGTCGCTGACAGGGCGAGTGTTCGTAGGGTTCACGTTAACCATGGAGCCTTTTCGTACCTCCAGCTTCAGCTGGTCAAACCGAGAAGTCAGACCTACACAAAAACAGATCTTAAGCTTTATTTTTCATAAAAAAAGAAAAAAAAACTCATCTGGACAAATAAACATACAATAAATAGGGAAGTTGGTTTAATTAAAAATTTTATTGTGCAATTGCGCTCAGTGACCGTCTGCAGTCGGGGACATCTAAATAAGTTAACAGCATCAGTAGTATATTGAAAAAAATCTCAATATACTACTCTCTCTCTCTCTCTCTCTCTCTCTCGTGATCCTCAGGGTTCCATTTTAGGCCCTGTTCTATTTCCTTTGTACATGCTTCCATTAGGGTCGATTATTTCAAAGCACAATGTTTCATTTCGTCTGTACGCAGATGATTTACAAACTCTACTTACCACTGTTGCACCAAATTCTTCGAATGCACTTGAATCTATCCACAGATGTTTGCACGACATAAAACTCTCCCCCCCCCCCACGGACCACTTTTTGAATCAGAGTGACCTAGAGAAAGCCGATCACGCTTTTATTAGTTCGTGGCTAGACTACTGCAACGCTCTTTATGCTGGAGTCACTCAAGCTTGTCTGCATTGTGATACTTGTGTAGGATGCTGCTTCTCGTATGCTGACTAATATATAATAGTAAACATGATCACATCACACCAATCCTGTATTCCTTCCAGTAAAGTTCTGAAACTTCTAATGGTTTTTTAAGTTCAATTAATAATCTGGCACCTTCTTACTTGTCTAAGACAGTACGCTTTTACCAACAAAGTAGAGCTTTACGTTCTGCTGATCCAAAACAAACAAAAAAAACATACATAATTTTTTGCAATGGCCGGTCCGAAAGTCTGGAACACCAAACATTTCACTTGAGTTATGTAATATTACTGACCTGCCTCGGGTTTAAAGCAAAACTTACAATTAATTTATTTATAATAGCTTTTGGTATTTCTTAATTGTATGTTTTGTATATTTTATTGCAATTTTATTGTTATTTATTTATTTCATATTCATTAATTTTATTTAATGTGCTATATAAATAAATGTTGATTGAATCAAGTGAAAGAAGAAAGAGTGTTTGTTCTTTTCGTCACTGTTGTAAGAAGGTAAAAACAGTACAAGGTTTTTCCAAATCACAGTAACCAACCTCCCACTGAGATGGGTTCCCCTGTTCCACCTGACGGCTGGTACATCCCGAGATCCACGAACGTGGTGAAGGAGGATTTCCCAGAAGCCTTGACTAGACCTCTGGACTGATACTGAAATCAATACGATACAAGCACGATACAAGTTAAGCAAAGTGGTCCCTGTTTAATTATGAGACATTTACATACAGGGGAACCTTGGGTCACGGACAATCCTGGAGTACAAACAAACAGGTTCAACGCCCCTGCCCCCCCAAAAATAAAAAAAATAAAAATCTGCCTAAAATGTGTCACTGTTCACAAACTCCACTTCAACAACAACAAAAAACAAAACAATAGAAATAGAGAAAACCCCTGAAGGAGAACACCCAGTGTTATTAGAGAGTCTCCCTAAGAAGGGTGCGTGAACAGTACATGTAAAAATGAAGAAGTGTTCGCTCTCTCTCTCTCTCCTGTGCAGTTTATATATTTAGTGATGTATTATTTTGGTATAATTAAGGCTACTTTGTTTTCTATTTTGTAATATAAGCAAAATGAATCAAAAGTTAAATAGAGTTCATAATGATGGAGAACAGATTAATTTTATTTTCCAATTATTCTTAGGAAAAAAAACTGACCAAATCTGGTTACTTAGTAACGTGTATTGGGTTTGTGAACCGAGGTCCCAGTGAACTGTGTGTCTGAGGTTCTGGAGTCTCACGTCATAGGTGGAGTCTTTTCCAGGAGAGGAGTGTGACGCGGAGTCTGTCGGGGAGTGGGACGGCTGAACCACGTCGGGCAGGTTAGTGTATCCATTATGACTGCGCTTCTCAGGAGTCTAGAAAAAACAAACAAAAAAACAAAACAAAAACACACAAATCATTACAGCAAATCTAAATCTTTATTGGATAAAATGAACCAAATCCAACACACACACACACACATACATACATACACACCCTCTGAACAAGCATGGTCTGATCACCATAACCTCCAGCCCGCTCTTCGTCTCCTCCGTTACCTTCCTCTTCCTCATGGACCACCATGGTGTTCACCGAGTCGGAGTCTGGGTCTCGCGGTCTGATGGCAAAGAGAGACAAATAAAAAAAGATGTCCCCCCCGTACTGTCATAACATTCTCAGGTTAGCAGTGGAGGATTTGAGGTTTTAACAACTTAAACTTTTCCTTTTTTTTGCCATACCGGTCAGTGGGAGACTCCTCTTCTTGTCCCTCTCCGCTCTCGCTCTCCTCACTGCTCTCGCTGCTCTCCGAGGAAGACGAGTAGTCGTTGGCCTTCACCGGTGGACGAGGCTGCTCCTCCGCACGCTCCTTCGAGTACAGCCCGTGGTCCTGACACACACCACAAGATTATTAAACAACAGGGAAGCACCGAATCACCTCACGGTACAGTATTATCACAACACCTCGACGCCGATTTGATTTAAACTGCAATTCTGTAAATATATCTCGCAATTCAATGTTACATTTTTCCCCTGATTTTTTTTTTAAAGCAATTTTAAACCCATAAAAAAGTTAAAGATACCCTGTTCTTCATAACATTCGTTTTCTCACTTTAAAAAAAAATTGCAATTAAACAATACAAACTCACTTCATTTAACTTTGAATTTTAACAACATTTAAAGATTGATTCGGACCATACAACACATACAATGTTACACAATAAATAAGAAGAATATTTATAAAAATGCAGAGTCATACCATTATTGCCTTGGCCTTGTGCATCTATCTATAAAATACATTTTTTTTGTGCAGTCTGTACTTTTAGTATGCTAATTAGGCTCAACCTCCCTCGACATCACATGACTCGAGACCTCATTACAATTTCGGAATAAATAAATAAATAAATAAATAAATAAATACAAAAAATAAATAACAAAACAAGTGAAGATTTGTATTGGCAGATTCCTTAAAATATGCGTCTTCTTTATCAACACCTTGCATTTACATACTCATTAATATCCATCAATGGGCCTGTACTCATGATCTTGTCCTTGTTCAATTATTTCATTGTTTAGCGTTTATACAACATGTTGTATTCGCTATAGTGAGTTTAGTTGATTTTGTTCCTCATTTTAACATACATCCTTACATATGTCATAAAAATTTTGAGAACCATGTATGGTCTGTGTCAATCTTTAAATTAAAGTTAAATTCAAAAAAAAAAAAAAAAAAGGAAAAATTTTTTACTGAGTATCTCGGTCATCCTCCATAGTTACTTTTTCTAAACAAACTCAGCAAATATTTCATTCCTAACACACGGGATGAAAATATTTAGATGGTTGAGAGTGCGCTGCCTGTAGGATTATAAAGAATTGGTGAATGTTTTACCACCTCAAACGCCTCCAAAGTCTCAAAACTCAACTTGACAGAGATCGTACGTGTTGAGTGGCTGTGAGCAACAGGGTTTTCTAAGTCACGCGCTGTTTGACTAATTTAAGACTTATTCCCTCTCAGAGTTTAAAAAAAAAAAAAAGGCAGATCAGAGGCTTTTAATTTTGCGATATTTGATAATGTAATGCCATAGAATGCCTTTCTGTCACGCCACTCAGAAGCTTTTATATATCAAGTGAACACGAAGTTGTATTGTGCAGTTATTGTTGTTGAAAATGCATCTCGTTCTCTCTCTCTCTCAAAAAAAAAAAAAAAAAAACTATTCATAGTTGAGTATTTTTCCATTAGTATGGAAGCGGTCATGAAAGGGGACCGAGTTTAAAACAGGTGTTTATTCCTTCTCGTACCCGTCCCATCCCCTGAACTTACACCACCTGATGGTTACTTGTGTTGAATGTTAAAGGTGTTCAACCGTGAAGATCTGGCAAGAACGGTATGAACACCGTCTACAGCGAGGCAGCGCGCAAACACACACACTTTGAAAACACTTACATTACACACACCGTGGGAAATCAACACACTAATAGTGTTTGCGTGTTAGATTCTTTCAGGAGAAATGAACTCGCAGATAACAAGGTTCGTCTTTTCATTTCAAATCGATAGTATATTTTGGCACATACTTTAGAATTTTAGAAATTGGTCCGGTGATACGCAAATCGTTTCTTCTCTCCCTGCCATCTAGTAAACAAACAGACATTTTCAGTCATGGAAATTCGAAACTCCAAGAGAGAGACTTTCATAGTTACGATGCCAAACGCAGACGCCGAGCGCGACTCGGATGGCTCTCGGACTATATTTGGGCCGAGTGGAAAACCGTGTGAATGGATTTGCTGCACCATTCCTCCAACACGTCTCAAATCTGTCCTGTCAATACCGAGAGCTGGGAAGGAAAGGAGAAAGAAAAAAAAGAAAGGCCAAAAGGCCAGAAGGATTTTTGAGTGAGTAGGAGTGCTCATCAGAGCAGCATGAGCTGAACCCACAGATAAACATTTTCACCCCTGACTCGACTCACTTACTGCATGGGACTCGTTAGTCTTCATTATAAACTGATCTGAGAAAATAAATAAATCTGACGACACAAAGAGAGCAAAATGTCATACACACACACACACACACACACACACACAGGTACTGACCTCTCCTATAGCTCTCTTATAGCTCTGAGGATCAAAGGATCCGAAGCACAACAAAGTGAAGGAAAGAAAATGGCAGAAAAACAGGATTAAGGGTTAGTGTATATTTAAAAAAAATAAATAAATAAATAAAAAAAAACCCAGAAGGAAATGTGTTTAGTCAGTCTTTTTATAGTTTACATAGCTGAGGAAAAATGTTTTAGCAGAGTCTGTGAATCAGTTTGTTGGAATGTTTATACAGACCACATGCTTGTGTCGTGCATGCGCGCGCGAGTGTGTGTTACCGCTGGTCTGCTAGGTCTGGAAGAGGTGCGGGATTCTCCAGGTTTGTGTCGTCCGTCGTTCGAGAGGATGGGAGACGAGTCCATTTTGGACGAACCTGAAACGACGAGACATGATGCTGACGTGCACCAAACGTACGATTTTAGATTTAAACCGCAACGCGTCCGTGACTCACTGAGGATGCGGTGTCTCTCCAGGGAGCCGGTTTGAGGCAGATTGGACATGAGGTTCATGCTGTCTCCTCGCTCCCAGCGGTCGTTGCGACTCAGATCTGGATTGCTAACATGAACAGACCACCATGAGCAACACCTCGGCTTACGGTGAACCGCCAACGTTTAAAAACTACAGTGGAACCTTGGATTGCGAGTACCTTGGTCTGAGAGCATTTTGCAAGACGAGCAAAAAATTAGTAACACATTTTAACTCAATATACGAGCGCGGTCTTGATATACGTGAGCGTCACGTGATCACAACTGAGCCAATGGTGGTTCTCTCTCTCCCGTGCATGCTGTGGAATTGTGGGTAATCGCATCCTGTGCTTGGTCTCAGTGCGCGCGCGTAAAGCATTTTTTTTTTTCGTGTCCAAGTGTAGTGACTGTTCTTTGCCAACTGTACTGTAGGGAAAAAAAAAAAAGGTAAAATTGCTGGGATGAATCTATTTAACGACGATGCAACGTCACATTTCCGCGAAATCCTCAAAAGGAGGCAAAAGTGTCATTAGAGAGGTTCCTTGTCAAAGTCACGCAAAAAAAGAAAGATTTCAGTCAACAGAGACTCTCGGTCAGAGAGCAGTAATTCCGTTAGTGTGTGTGTGCGCGAGAATGTTGTCCTACACAATAACCCCCCTCTCAGTAACCCCTCCTCTCCTCTGTCTCATGTCTCTCACACCAGCTATGATTTTTTTTCTCAAAAGGTAAAGTGCAGGTTAATTTGTTTGGTTAATTTTTACTTTACATTTTGTATTAAACATTTTTATATTAATTGTTCTTTTTTTTTTTTTTTTTTTTTTTTTAGCATCGTGGAACGAATCATCCGAGTTTGTTAGTTCTTACAGGGAAATTCGCTTTGATGTACGAGTGCTCTGATGATCAAACAGGGCTTCCGGAACCAATTATGCTCGTAATCCAAGGTTTAACTGGCATTTTTAAAAAAACAGTTTGTGAATACGCTAGGTCATTTGCGGTGTGTTTAAACAGATGTTACGTGTGTGTGTTTGTGTGATGGGTTACCTGGCTCGTACTGGGTGTCTGATCCCAGAGGACAGGTTAGTGTTAAGAGCCGTGGCTATAGACGCGGTTCGTTGAGGAATCTATGAAATATAATCATCGTAAACGTATGCAAGTTCCACTCAGCACTGCATTAACATCCTACGACCAAAAAAAAACAAAAAAAAAAAAACGGTTCAGCCTTACTTTTGGAGGCTGTTCGATCTCGGGGAGGCGAATCCACGGGCCGTGGTCGTCCCTCGCTGGGCGCTGCTGAGGGGCGGGGCTCTCGGACGTGGGATCTGAGTTCTGCCGGACCAGCTCGCGGGAGTGCAGCGGACGAGGCGTTGGGGTGGGGGAGGGGTCCTGGGTGGGGAAGGCGGACATGGTCTTAGTGGGCTGATCGCAGAGGGACTGGGAGCGTGGCACGGGCGCGGCGTACGGCTTCAGAGGCACCAAGTGTGCCATCTGGAACTACGCCGAGCATCGTGAGGAATCGATTAGGTCCAGGGAAAGACGGAGCAGGGGTTCGAGACGCATGCAATGTTTGTTTGATTCAGAGGAGGAGGGGTGGGTTAGGGAAAGGACAGGGAAAAGGGTGTGCAATCCCAACCAGAAGGAGGAAGAGATCCCCCCCGCCGTCGCGAGCGGAGGGAGAGAGGAACAAGGGGAGAACCCAGGCGTAGGAGAGGGGAAAAAACAAAGGAAAGAGAGAAGGATACAGTCACTGAAGGGAAACAGAGAGCAGAAGTGAAAGCAGAATCATTTTTGACAGGAGAGCTGATGGCCGCCTACAGTGACGACTCAAGACAGGCAAGACATTCCATGCTGTACAGACTAAATCATAACCAACATCACGCAATTTAAAGCTACTTTACGTTTAACTGCCACAGCCATCAATACCGAATGCATTAAAAATCTAAGTAATATACAAATGATTAATAAACCAACACTGGACACGATGCAGACACATGCTCCATTTCAACGTACCTTGCCCTGGCCTCCTTGGGGTTCGACGGGTCTCTGCATGGGCGGGGTCTGTGCAGCCTGCACGCCTCCTGATTGGCTGACGGAGTCCGAGCGCGATTGGATGTTGGTATCGGAGACCGTGGTGCAGATTTTGGGCGAGCCCTGTCTGTTCAGTTTACTCCTCTCCTCCACCTGAAAGGGACAGATGCATGTTAGCTTTGATATTAACACAGTTACAATGTATTCTAAGGCTCGTAAGAGTCCATGTAGGTGTATTCAGTCGTCTGTATATTATACACATATATAATATAAAAAAAGAATCTCTGTGGGCAGCGTCATCATTGGCTTTTCTGCCAAAAATCGACAGAACAGTATTAGTCTATGGGGCATCAATGTTCAAAAGCGTATGGAGACAAGCTGGCGGTGTGGACGCCACACCGGCACCGGTCGGACCAACACTAGGAAAAGTCAGGAGAGGTGTCGTATTTTTCCAGATAAGACAAATATGGTCATATTTCTGCAAAAGGATTGATGAAATTTGAAGCTGGTTTTGTAGTTTAACATGAATCCCAACTACTTTGCTGTTATGGGTTACGTAGGGTGTAAATCAGTTGTTTTTTGATTCGTACACATTTTCTCACATTTCATACACGTTTCCATATTTTCATTTGATTCCGTAAAGCTCACAGGCGTTTGCGACAATGACCACTGTTAAAAGTGCTATACAAATAAAATTTGTATAGCAAAAATTTGTATAGCAAAACTGTTCTTTAAATGTTACCCAGCATTTTTTGTGATTTTTATTTTTTATCGGTTCAGGCCCCAGTACTGTTTTAAAAGCAGGGATTCAGCAGAAACTATGAAAAACTATCGATACCCAACACAACTAAAAGCTTTGTTATCAAACTTTCTGTCATGTTCACAGGCGTTACACTGGAGCAGTTTGCAAGAAATGGTAGCGCGCAAAGGTAAACCTCTTGCAGAAAACGGGTACATCAGGGATAAGGTCATAGCTACTGAAACCCCGAATCAGACCGTAGAGCGTCTACAGCGACTGCGCATACAACATCAAGCATCAGTATCTGCACGTAATCTGAAAGCCTCATGCAGATGGGCGGAGTAACCTCCTGTTTAGTTTAAAAAACTAAAAAACTAAATAACTAAAAAGTTTATGAATGAATCATGTTTTCATACACACAGCTGGAATGCTTCAATCTGATTGACAGATTACTACAGTTTCTATAGTAACGACGGACCCAGGGCTTTGTATTGAGGACCTCTCCATTCATAAATTAATTTAAGACTGAACTTTTCAGTTAGGGGAACTATATTAGGGCACAAGCACTATGACATCAGCCTTACGTGGTCATAGTGTGTGTGAGGGCCGTGTTGTTACCATCCTTACCATAATTTTTCCTTTTTGGGAAGGAAAAATAAAAAATAAATCTGGAAAATCGGCAGGTTGGAATTTGCTGCCATTAGGATGCCTGAGCGTCTGTGTGACATCATAGCGTGGTGCTTTTTTTTCCCCCCCAGCATCTGGGGCTTTTAACCTAAAATTCCCCTTTTTCTAAAATGATGTCATAATGGTATTGGTACATCCCCTTTAAATGCATGTGCCCGGGTGGTAATGGCGCAGGGAGTTTGGGCCTGCTCATCGCTGCTTGCTTCAACATTGATGGAAGGAGTCTCCAGTTTCAGTGACAGAGGTTAAACTCCACTTTGGAATTACTGTATACATATGTAGACGCTGTGTGTTCATGTGTGTATGTGAGTGTGAGAACCTCTCTGGCCCAAGCTGGCTTGTTGTTATCCAGGTTCTTGCTGTAATGATAAAGCGGTTTCTTCTCCTGCTGTTGCTGTTGTTGCTGCTGCTGCTGCTGCTGTTGTTGTTGCAGGGAGACGAGGTAAGCGTGCTCCTGCTGCAGCTGCCTCTGCAGCCTCTCTGACTGCCTCTGCTCCTCCAGCTGCTTCCTCTTATACTCCTTCACACACAGAAATTTAGGGATTAACAAAAAAGGCGTGATGGTTGTTGATTTTTTTTGTTAAAGTTCTTTTTTTAAACTATACATATTAAATGATTAAACTTTAATTTAAAGTTCATTTAAATTAGTCTATATGCTCAGGCAAATCACAAGCACACACACAAATAACATCACACTACACGCGCACAGACAAGCAGGCAGGAGACAGGCACACGCTGTCCTCTTCCAAAATTGCTGATGTGTCTCATCTACACACCCAGACTGCACTGCATATTTCCCTTTAAGTGGGGTAGAAGTCTGTGCTCCCTCAGTACTCGTTCTAGAAAAATCTAATATCTGGAGTCTCCAGATTTTATTCTCAAAGCGTCAGTGACTTTTAAGCCTACTGTTTGAGATCACACAGGCGTTTCTTGATAATCGCCGGGTTGGATTATACAAGTATTTATTTTTTATTTTTTTAACTCGATACCATAATAAATCCAAATTTAATCCAAATATTTCCCACTATTCGACCCCTCCCCTCCCCTCGTACTCAAAGATGCAACCAATATGAGACGCATCAAGCCTGCAGGAGAGGAGAGGAGAGAAAAGAAGAGGGATAGAGAGAGGGAGGAAGTTAAAGTTGAAGAGCATAGTTGTGTGTTGTGTTACCATGAGCAAGGCCTGCTCCTGCAGGAGCTGCTGCTGAAGGATTTCTAACTGTCTCTGCTCTTCCTCCAGCTTATGCCTTATAAACTCCTACAGAGAGTAAAAGAGAGAGAGAAAAAAAAAAAAGAGTGGAGAGGAGGGAAAGGAAACAATAGAAGAAAATATATTGGAAAAAGCCTCTTGGTGTGTGTGTGTGTGTGTGTGTGTGTGTTAAGCTCAGTGTGCATAGATATACCATATGAGAGAAAGAGAGAGCGAAAAAGAGAGAGAGAGCATGAGCAAGCATGCATAACACTGAATCGGTCTCTAAACGCACTAATTCTTGCCGACTGGTCTTTTACGTCTCTGCCACTTTGCATTCTACTGAATGTGAGGGCCGCACGCACGGCACTCGGCTCACCCACACACACACAAAATCAAAACTGCACCGAGAGCCTGCTCCCATGGCAACCGGTTCACAGGGCTGCCTACGCCGCGCAGCGATTGGTGGAGGTGTGGCGCTGCTCGAGCGCTGACTGGCTACCTGCTCTCTCTCAGCCATCCTGCGGTCCTCCTCCCGCCTCATATCGTCGAGTCTCCGGTGAGGAGCCTTCTCCTGCTGCCTCACCATCTCGCGCTCCTTCCTCTGTTGCTGAGTGAGAAAACACACAGAGAGAGAGAGAGAGAGAGAGAGAGAGAGAGAGAGAGAGAGGAGAGAGAGACTCTGTATGACTTTTAAACAACAATGTGAAATAATAAATGCCTTCCTGCCTACTTTGGTGTTTTTAAAAAAAATTGAGACGATTAGATATAAATACAGAGACGCGAGACGTTCGAGAGAGATGTGAGAGAGGGGTAGGTGACGGAGGGACCGATGAGTCACCTCGCTGCAGTGGTGGATCTCACCCAGCTGCTCTACAGTGTGAATAAAATCCGTCCATATCCGGCGTCGGTTCCTACCTGTTATATCCTAATAACTATAATTACACATGAGCAACAGCCACAGACCACGTCTCTCTCTCACACACACACACACACACACACACACACACACACACACACACACACACACACACACACACACCAACCGCGCAGGCTGCTTATGCCGGGATTTAATCAAGACGAGCGAACAGATCAGACAATCTTTTTGATACAGTATATTAATGCACAAACTCGAGGAAAACGTTTTGTTGTTTCATTTTCGGGCTTCCTTTAGCTGAACAGAGTGCAAGCGGCACATAGAGCCGACTACGTGCACGCTCCTTCAAAATAAAAAAATAAATAAAAAGTGCTTCCATAATCCCCTTTTCTTCTTCTTCTCCTCCTCTCTAATCCCCTCCCCTCCTCCTCCTTCCCGCTCGTTCTCGCACTGACAAAGACGAGAGATAAATAAATCGACTAATGACGCTTATTGCATTACAGACCCGTGGCTTCTCCCTTTTGTACTGGGCAGCCCCTCTGATGTCAACGCTCTGTGATTATTGTTTTCTCTCTTTCTCTCTGCACAGGAAAAAAAAAAAAAAAAAAAACTTCTTCCTCTTCCCAGCTGCTTTATTCTACTGCAGCAAAAAAAAAAAAAAAAACTGAAAAAAAGCAACTGTTCGTCCAATCATTTTGGTATCGAGTGTTGTTTTATAATTAGACTGACACGACCTCGGGTTCACCATGTTCAGTGGTTAGTTTACTAACAAGCTTCTCACTTCTCAGGTTTCACACTCAGAGGCTCAGAGTTAATTTTTATTCAACATTTGTGCAAAAAAAAAAATTTAACGAGGTACAATTTTCTGGTGCTTTGCCGTGACGGAACTCGCACCTCTGTTCCTTTAACAATGACGGTCTACGGGATCAGTTGCTGAGGTGCTCATAAGTGGTTGCTAGGGCATGGTTTGACAGCTTCACAATGATCCTGAGAGACTGATTGGGTGCCTGAGTACAATGAGGCCACACCCACATGTCTCTATGACAATCCATAGTTAGGTTCAGTTTCCAAAAGTTCCTATGGAAGTTACCATAGCAGGGAATGAACTGCGACCACTTCCTGTTTCCATTATATGTCAACGGGGGGCAAATTTGGGCACCTCTTGCACGCCAGGGGTACAACTTGTACCCGTTTGCGGGGTATGACACAGCTTGCGAGCAAATTTCTACAAAAGTTTTGCTCTGCGCTAGAATACGTCTATGGGATGTTAAGTCTATGGGATTATTTTGGGGCGGGCAATTCACCGCCCACTCCTTTTTCCTTAGAAAAGTCATGGCACCCCATTCCAGAATAAGCCACACAATTTGACACCTCGTTCATAGGTCTAGGACAAACGGTACGGGACTAGTTACGTGCCACAGTTTGTACAGAAGAAGAATTTATGTAAAAAATAAATAAATAAATAAAAAATAAGCCTGCAAGATAAAAGAAAACGGGATTGAGAAGAAAACGGTTTGTGCTTTTGCCAGAGCTCCATCAGCCTCACAACAATTTCTCCGAGTCCACAAAGAACATCGAATGCCTTTGCCGTGAGTCGTTGCTCTGATTGTTCCCGCTTTAACAGCCGAGAGCTGTCTCTCTCTCTCTCTCTCTCCTCCTGATGCTATAATCTGTTCATCTCTTTCTCTTTTGGTCTTAATGATCCAAGATGCACTTCTTTAGCATCAAGCCCAGCTTTCTGTGTTATTCGGCGTTCTCTAGATGCGATATGTTAAAGCTGAGGGGTTCACTCACATCTGCAGCTCAGGAGAACAAAACAAAATCGAAATAACACGCATTTCTGTCTCCATTAGGCCACATCAGACTGTCTCCCTCCAGCAAAAAAAATGAAAGCCAGACACACAAACACAGCCCTTAAGTAGCCTCACTATTTGAACATTCTTCAAATGCCAACCCTCCACCAGGTTAAATATAAAAAATAATAATAATAAGCTCAGCCTGTGTTTCTGTGCTAACTTAAACATTCTGAACCCCGAGTGCGGTCCAGACAAAAACAACCTGTGGGGTAGACTTGTTCTGTAACATGCGCACACACACACAAAGACGCTGACAGAGGGAAGGAAACACACACACACAGCACAAACACGAATACTACTGCACACCGCTTTGCCCTCGTTAGTCATGGCTGAGTCACAGAAAGCGCCAGTCTCGTCCCTACACCGAAAAAAAAAAAAAAAAAAAGAACACACGCGTCTCCTCCTCTATAAAGTCTAATAGAGTGTTGTTGTGTACTGAGGCGTTCTCAGATAACCTTACACGAGCCTTATTTAAGTGTTTACATGAGACATGAGATGCGTCTATGATATGTTTAAGTTGATCGTTACCTCCTCGAGCCGCCGCCGCTGCTCCTTCTGCTCCTCTATACGTTTCTGGCGGTCATGAAGGAGCTGACGCTTGTGCTCTTCCGGGTCGCGCCGCTGCGCAGCCAGCTGGGCCTGCTGCCGCTTCAGCGCCTCTGAGCGCTCCTTGTTCTCCTGCTGCAGCCGCAGGAAATCCCGCCTCAGAGTCGACTCGCCCGGGACGTTCAGGATGGAGCTGCAGGGAGCCAGAGAGAGAGAGAGAGAGAGAGAGAGAGAGAGAGAGAGAGAGTGAGATAAGGAAAGGTGAGCCACTCAAAGTGGACATGGATATGTAGATCCATCTCATCTAGACGGCAAGCAACAGCAAGTGATGAGACGTTCAGGATGATCTAGAGAGATGGAACAAGGAGAGAGGAAGCGGATCGATGCAGCAGGCTTACGATCCGGCTGCACAATAAAAAAAAAATTTTTAAAAAAGGAAAAACATCTCAGAGCGTGTATGAGTAAAGTTTGATAGCACAAGTGAAGAAGAGGAAGTCAAGACAGCAAGGCCTGGGTTTGCCAGCGTTTTTTTTCTTTTTTAAAAGTGGTGTGGTCTCTGTATTGTTCGGGTTAACATTAAAAGGAGTGTAAGAATGCGCTTATCAAAGCGGTTTGATCTGTGAGTCTCAGTAAAAGGGGTGTGGCCTATATATTTATGAGTCACAGTAAAATCGGTGTTTGATCTGTGAGTCTCAGTAAAAGGGGTGTGGCCTATGTATTTATGAGTCTCAGTTAAAGAAGACTTTAGTGTTTATGCATCTCTAAAGTGTGTTAAATGGGTGTGGCCTCTATAAGTATTCAGTAAGGCCTCAGGTTCATTAAAAGGGGCGTGACTGCTATTCCTGTCAGACCTACTACATAAGCCCTGTGGGGGGGGGGGGGGGGGGGGGGGGGG
>JAQQZS010000017.1:16987692-17000275 GCA_030068045.1 Platyallabes tihoni | reverse complement strand
ACACACACACACACCCCCCAACACACACCCCCACCCACCCCCCCACACACACCCCCACACACACCCCCACACACACACACCCCCCCCGCCCCCCACACACACACAAAAACCCTGAGAGACAGAGAGAGATTAGTCGAATGTGATGATGGCTTGCCAGCATCTGACTTTCTGTGTGGGAAGATACGAGAATGGGGGAGGGGGGGGGGGGGGGTAGACGTGCCATCAAAAGCCTGGAGATCTTTAAGTGGCTCTTTAATCACAGGCTGCAGAGGTGGACAGGGGCTGAAGAGGTGCGAACTAATCTAAACACACATTTAAAAGTTACGATTTCCCACAATGCTGTTAGATTTTAGCGGTTATTGCTACGTGTGAACGTTACCGGAAGAAAATCTGCAATCAAACTTCCTGGCGCCATCTCGTTTAACCTTTAACACGCCCGAGAGATGAGCACACAAGCGCTTGATCAAAACAGCCTTGTCAGTTGTTGTTGTGTCACGTCTCTTCCTTTTTTTGTGCTTTTTAGGAAAGTCCAGGCTGTTGAGGTTTTGCTGAATCGACAAAAAGAAAAAGCGGAAAAACGTATCAATCACTGCTGCTCTCAAAAGTTCTCGGACCGTGGCATGAAACTCACGAGCTCACTCTACACAAATCGTCGTGCAAATGCTGCTTTACAACTGTGTAGGTGTCTTTTATTCAATTAGTCCGTCTGTCCATCGGTCGTCATCTCCTTCACTTCCTGCCGGTCTCCTTGTTTCTGTCCATCACTGTCTCTTCTTATTTGCTTCTCTCTATCGGTCTGTCCATTTTAGTTCAAGTCTGTACGTCTCGGTTCATCAGTTTTTCTCTCTCTGTCTATCAGTGTGCCTCCTTCACAATTCAGTATTAATCACATCCTGGTCACCTTTGATTCACAGCATGAGGACTTTATACTCTCTGTATCCTTGCACCGCATGATCACACTAATATAATCTAGCCATTTCCTAATTTTTTCCCCCCGCCAGACAGATGACCACCCACGGGACCGTAACGCACATTACTCAATCATCTCAGCATTCGGAATCCAATAAATCGGTTTGAATTTCCACACACGATCCCTAATCACCCATAACGATCGAGATCCCTCACTGGTTTCCAGAGTTATGACGACCGGGTGCTCATCATGGTCGGCAGTCCTCAAAGCAGACACGGCGTCCACTCGAGACCCCAGCAGGGACAGAACTGAGGTTAGGATACAGGTCGAGCCGGCCCAGACAGTGTGTGCGGACCGTTTGTTGATGTATCTCGTAACATTTCTGTGTGTACCAGCGAGTGGGCGATTCACAAGACAACCCATTAAACAAAGAGCTCAAGTGAATTATCGCTCTTAACAGAGATCTCTCGCTCCATCACCTCCCTCCCTCCCCCCTCTCAGGATGAATTCCACATAAGCGGCCAGAAGAGTCATGGCACGTAACTCGCTGTACCAGCTCACCGATACTCACCACTCAGAGTGAGTGGGGGGGGGGGGGGGGGAAGAGAGAACACTGATTGCTATTTTCCATCTGCTTAAACCAACAATCGCTCCAAATGCTGATACAACTTCATCTCCGCACCGTAACTCTAATTCCACACTGTGACTCCTCATCGTCCCTGCAGCTTATTAGCTAAGTGTTTGTTTACGTTTAATAAACGGCTTCACAGGGACGCTGCGTCTTCAATGTTAATCTGCTGTTAATCTTAAACTCTTCGAATGTGTCTAATCAGCACCAAAACGCTCAGCGATGTCACAAATAATAAAGTTACCCGAGAGTCGCTTTTCAACTTTCTCAAATGGGATGATTTTCTCAAACTATGGTTGATACTGATAACTAAGTTGGATGCCTCAGCATGTCCCCCCTTTTTTTTCCTTCCTAACTAAAGACTGCGTGTGCAAGCGTCCTGCAGCGTTGTGAGCATTCATATTTGCAGTACACATAGGTGTGTTTGTGTCGCTCTGAAATTTTGTCATGAAACTATAGGTGGCTTTGAGGTTTCTACTAGTCTCATCACCACTGCCTGGTTTTTTTTTTTTTTTTTTTGGGTAACGTACAACAAACAATGAATACGAGCCGACTCATTTGTTAGGACTAACTGTCTCAGTTGTAACAAATACCGCATAACTATAATACACTACTATTTCAATTCTATTTTATTATTTGTAAATATTGTAAATTTTACAGCTCAAGTTTCTATTTTTGTAAAATTTTCACTTATTACATTTGAATAATAATTTCTATTTTTAGTTTTTTTTTTTTGTTTTTTTTTTAAATTTTTTTTTACAGTGGACAGAATATATGGACAATAAACACAACAATAAGCCAAATAGGTGGTAATACCATGCGGACCAGTTAACTTTGTTGTGGTCTTTACGGGACATATGGTGTAGACTTGACGTTGGAGCATAACTCAGGCTTTTGTGTCACTGCAAATGACACGCCCTCCAAAGCAATAGATGCACCATCATCAATCTGTAAAAAAGTATAAAGCTTGACAGGCTGATGGAAGAGTGTTTTCACACAATGTATATCAGATTGAGCGGGGGGAAAAAAAAGAAATAAATAAAAAAAAAAAAACACACATCCAATTGTCACTTGTTCCAGGTTTCTATGTCGTGTGACATTTGTTAGGAGAGATAAGAGATTGTAAGAGATAAGAGATGTATTGGTGAACGATGGTTTACAACGGCGTACATATGAAGTTCATGTCTGTTGCTGAAAGGAAGGCTGAGTCTAAAAAAAAAAAAAAACATGCTGTAGTTTCGTATTTATTGTTGAAACGAAGAGCTTTGAGCTGTCACTACCGGACCGCTCGTTAAAAATAAAAATAAAATAAAAAACTCTCAAATCAGGGGTAACGACTACGAGGTTCAAGGTCTTAAAACTGGCAAAAATATAATATCGAATGGGGATTTTTATAAAAATTGCGATACTTTTTAACAGAATCACAATATTAATCAAATAGCCAAGGTATTGTGATAATTTCCCATCTGGAGGTGACAATCAACTATACAATATCACGATACCTCTGTGCCAATTTAATAAAAATTATAAATATCTCGATTCAATATTACACTTCTCCTTGATTTTGTTCTAATTTTAAACCTTAATTGCTGCTCTTGGTTTTTAAGTGAGAAAACTAAGCAATACAAACTAACTTTAAATACAAGAGTTTAACATTTAACTTTAAGCCTCATTTTTACTGAGCAGCATGTATCTCTGTCATCCACCATAATTATTATTTTGAAACATACTACATGGAATGAAAATGTTTAAATAGTGCAGGATTATAAAAAACTATGGCATTTTACCTCTTCAAATGCCTTCAAGGTTTCCAAACTCAACTTGACAGTGTCTGCGCTGTAATTCTCACTGTGTTTTGAGACTGGTGTTAGCATGAAAGAAAAAGGTAGATCGAAGGCTTTTAAATAAGTGTGATTTTTGAAAATGGAACAAATCGATTATTTATCTCAATAGTAGACAATTATATAGACAGTTCACCCGGGAGTGCTGGGTGATTCATGAGTACACTGTAAAATTTCTTAGCTAACAAAGGGTCAGTTAGTAAAGTGTTCAGGGCACCAAAAACCATCAATGATTTCTATTCAGGACAGCTCGCTTGGCTCTAGCGAAAAGTTGAGGACTGTGGGAAAGTCGTCTTTCACCATAAGAGCAGCTGAGGCTCGAGGGTCCAAGACTGACCTCCTGTTAGTCCTGGTATTTAAACCGAGATGCTAGAGTTGTAAATTTAACAGCGAAGCTGCCGCTGCTGCTGAACTCCGGTGCCCGCTGATGGTAAGTAACGGTGGAGTCTGGGTCGAAGCGTGTAGGTGGTTTTCCCCGAGAGCTCCTGCACTTTCGGTTTACATGCAAAATCCCTAGTCTGACCTAGAAAAACAAAGTTGCCATTGTCGAGGAAAACAAACCGCCGAAGGCTCTTTATGTCAGACTCTGCTTTCATGTCACGTGTTTATGCGGGTTCAAACGATCACAGTCTCTACAAGGGAAGCATCGAGGTGCTCGTATGAACTCCAAGATAATTCATTAACCACCTGACACCTGATCACTTCTATTAAATTGTAACTAAAACTCAGACGGTGAAATGGTATACAGGTAGGTACAGATCACAAAACTGACAGCAATGTGCTTTCTACAAGTGCACCACGACATGTACCGACATGTACGTTTTATTTATTTATCTCCGAGAAGGCATTATACTTCCTGACGTACATGCATTATCATGTCTGTTGCTGTATTAGGACTGTTAAAGCAACAGTTAACGTGTGAGGATTTTGGTCCACCGGGAAAACTATCATTTCAGGATTCAGGGGTCTTATTTCAACTCACAGTGTTTAACAACAACAGGGCTTAAGATGATATGATTATCCTAAATGTGCATGTACAGAGTCGAACACTCCTTCTATTGAAAGCTTATCCTTCGTTCAGACAACAGCTGCGTGTGTGTGTGCATGTGTTTGCGTGCGTGTGCGTTTGGGGGGGGGTCATTCTATCCTGGGAGAAACAGTAAGACAGATCCATGTAGATATAAGGGCCACAGGAAAGCACTGCTATCACAGCTCTGAATATCGGATGCTGATCCCAAACTCACGACCTCACAGTAACCGAGTGTCAGTACGATACTAATGCAGCACACACACACACACGCACACAATCATGGCCCAAACACAAGCAGATGGACGATCAGCCAGTCAGTTAAATAGGTCACGCATTTCAGTTACAGTCACGGTGCGCTAATCAGGAAAAAATTACAACCAGTCATCCTCCATGAACACTTTGTCCAGACACACACACACACACACACACAGACACACCATCAAACTACAGTGTGCGACACTGCACAGCGCACTCGCAGTCTACACACACACACAAGGAAGAAAAGCCCTTCTGTTAGTGCTTACACACACATACACCATAACTGACTGACGGGTGGAGCTTTTTTGGAAGCAGCGACACTTGACGCTGCTGCAGGATCTAAAATGATGCTGAAGTGGATCAGATGTGGAGCGTTCTGCTAAACCGAAACATCCAATCACTGATCCAGCAGAAACAGGACATACTGTACATAGCCTTCATAACCACTGACAGGTGTGTGTAGGGATGATCATAAAGAACTATGGGTGAATAGGTAAAGCACAAGTGCCTCATTGCTGTTCATAGCGAAGCATAAGCGCCTCATGCTGTTCATAACATAAGCAAGTACTCACTTGTTTATAACAAATTACAAGTGCTCGCAGCTGCTCACAGCAAAGCACAAGTGGCCGTAGCTGTTAATAGCAAAGAACAAGAGTCTCATGGCAGTTCATAACAAGGCACAAGTGCTCATGGCTGATTGTAGCAAAGAACAAGCGCTAATGGCTGTTAAAAGCAAAGCACAAATGCCTAACGGGTGTTCAAAGCAAAGTTCAAGTGCTCACAGCTGATTGCATTAAGTGCCACATAGCTGTTAATAGCAAAGCCCCAGTGCCTCATAGATGTTCATAGCAAAGCACAAGTGTCTCATGGCTATTCGTAGCAAATTCAAGTGCCCAGGACTGACTGCAGTGAAGCACAAATGTCTCATGGCCGTTCATAAAGCACAAGTGCCTCATGGATGTACAAAAGGAAGCATAAATGCCTGATGGCTGTTCATAGCAAAGCACAAGTGCCTCATAGCTGTTCATAACAAACTGTAACAAAGTACTCAGTGCTGTTCATAACAAATTACAAGTGCTTGTAGCTTCTCACAGCAAAGCACTGTTAATAGCAAAGTACAAGACCTTCATGGCTGTTCATAACAAGGCTGATCGTAGCAAAGCGCAAGTGCCTAATGGCTGATCATAGCAAAGTTCAAGTGCTCATGACTGGCTACAGTGAAGCACAAGTGCCTCATAGCTGTTTATAACGAAGCATAAATGCCTCATGGCTTTTCAGAAACCCAATTGCTCACGGCTGTGCATAATAAAGCACAAGTGACTCATGGCTGTTCATAGAATAGGTTGAGTGCTCATGACTAATTGCAGCGAAGGACAAGTGCCTGCCTCATGGCTGTTTATAGCAAAAACAAGTACTCATGGCTGTTCATAACAAATGAATACTGCCTAATGGCTGTATATAGCTGAGCACAAAGATGTACATAAGGAAGCATAAACGCCTCGTGGCTGTTCATCACGAATTACAGGTGCACAAGTGCCTCATGGCATCACAGATCATTATGAAACACAAAACTCGCTCATGTCTGATCATAAAGAAGCACATGTAGCAATGCACAGGCCCAGTTACACCAAACCGCAGGCCCTGATCAACGAAACAAACCTCACCTGCAGGACAGAGATACAGATCAACCACAGAGCGAACAGGTTTCCTGATGGGGGTGTCAGAACAACACAAGCTAAAAAATGTGTGTGTGTGCAGTGTCAGTGTGTCTCTCGGTCCCTGTAACTGGGATTATTACACTGTAATGTGATCATGCATCATCATCATCATCATCAATAACACAGATGTCACTCTAACAGCGTCTCTCACCCTCAGGGCTCCCAGATCGATCTCATCCAGGCTCCGTGTAGGTGCGTTTTCCGACATGTTCTCCAAGTGGTGTGTGTGTGTGTGAGAGAGAGAGAGAGAGAAAGAGAGCGTCAGATAAACCGTGAAAAAAAAATGCGTTTTAGAGAAACTTCTCAGGTCCCATTAGAGTCTGTGGCTGCTAATGTGAGGCTGCGCAATGCTAGCTGTGTCAGAGGAAAATAACGTTAAAAATATTACTGTTACTGACAACGACATGTGCGCGCGCGCGAGTGTGTGTGTGTGGTTGGGTGTGAGAGAAAGGAAAGAAAACGAATACGTTGTTTATAACAGGCCCGCTCCCACACACGGTTTTGCGTGTTTGTTGTGAACGCGGCGAAAAGCGTTAGCACTGTGGCTAATTCCCTCAGATTGCGTCGCAGCGCGCGCGGAGCTCGAGGCGCCGCTCGTGCCGAGTCACAGCTCCGATATAACCGATACTATCGATCAGCGCGAGCTCCCGCCTGACGCTCATGTTTCCACAACGTCATTATTATTATCTTTTGTGGTTTTCTTTCCTCTCCTCAGAGTCGTCCGGGAGAGAAGTGGTGCAGCAGGCTAGCCGAGCTAATATTAATAATAATAAACACCAGTTCGATCTCCGCATCACATCCGCGTCCTTTCCAAAAAAGAAAAAAAACACCAGTCTTCTAATCACATCACGGGCACGTTCACTGGTTCTCGTTCACGTCATCCCGCAGACTCGTTACGAGTGGATCAACGAGGAAGGAACACAGATTTAAAAAAAATCTCGTCGCATTGGAAAAGCAGCAGGAGTGTTTATGTGGAGTTAATCCGGGCCGCCTGGCAAAAAAAATAATAAACTTTCACTCCTTCCGTCAGTCGATGAGGGAGAGTGCGCGCACGCATGCTGCGCACGCGCAGGCATACGCACGCAGGCGCGCGCGCCCTCGCGCCAGAGGCTGGGAGTCGATTCCAAAAGAAATGAATCGATTCTGTGAATCAAGAAAACTTCTCAAAGAAAAAACAGTCAAAAAAACAGTCATCGATCTAGAAGCACATGGCACACACACACACACACACACACACACACTTTGTCAACATTCATTCATTCAATCATCATCTATACCGCTTTATCCAGTATATTGGGTCACAGGGGGGGATTGAGCCCATGAGGTGGGGTACAACCTGGACAGGGTGCTGGTCCATCACAAGGCACACACACACACACAAAAAAACACACCATTCATACACTACTGGCACGTTGGAAACACCAATTAACCTAATCCGCATGTCTTTGGGATGTAGGAGGAAACCCACCAGACACTGGGAGAACATGCAAACTCCATGCACACACTGACCCGGAGATGGGAATCAAACTTGGACTCTGAAGGTGCTAGGCGACAGTGCTAACTACTTTTTTTTTGGTCAAGATTTATTAATTTATTCATCTGCTTATTCTGTACACAGGGTTGAGGGAGACATGGGGGGGCGGGGTGTGTGTGTGTGTAGCCTATTCCGGGAGAATCAAGGCACAAGGTGGAGTACACCCTGCACAGGGTGCCAGTCTATCACAGGGCACACACTATGGGCAATTTGAGAACACCAATTACACTAATCTGCATGTCTTTGGATTGTGGGAGGAAATGGGGAGAACATGGAACTCCACACGACACAAACTTGAGGAACCGAACCCGTACCCTGGAGGCGCGAGGCGGCAGTTCTAACCAACTTTCTCTCAACATGTAGTTTCTAAAAAACAATCGTACATAATCAGGCGAGGATTTTCAGCTCAATCTGTACATTCAGGGGTTCCAAACCTGGTCCAGCATGGGCACATGAAAACATGGTTGGCCAAGGTTCGAGTGGAAGAGGCTGAGTGTTCTACGCAGACCTCAATCGCACTAAACAGTTTTGTGATGATCTGTAATGGGATGTTTAAAAAACACATGTGGTCTGGGCAACTTGTCATTTATATTAGTAATCAGTAGTATTGACAAGCACTTAATTTTTTCACCGTGTTGGAGGGTCTCCCAATAGGCTCTTGGGTTATAACCTGTGATATTCCTGACTTGAGCCTGGTGTATCCCCTGCAGCCCTAATCAGAATACAACAGTTACGTAAGACGAATCAATTAATACAGTATTAGTAATAATTCCACTCTGCCTAGTGATTTATCTTTGTTTAAAGTGAAAATCAAGAAAATGAAGATTCTTTTAAATCATTTCCTAAAATTTACTGTGAGAAAATTGACTGTGAGGAACTGATTCCTACAGTAGATTCTGCATCATAATTTAGAAGATTTGATTCTTAGAATTGACTTCACTGATCAGCAAGAGCTCAAACTTGACTCGGAGTCGACTGCTTAAATTCTGGACACGGACGGACCTTCTGCTCATGCACGCGAAGAGGGCAAAGAAAAAACAAAAACAACCATGAGAAAATCACAAACTTGTGCACTTCAAGTCAATAGGTTTGTTATGACAAGAAATGTCTGTTGCTTAAAAAAAAAAAAAATCATGAAGCAATATATTTGACATGGTTAAGATTTCACAAGAAATAAGCAGCTTGTTAATTTAGCCACAATCCTATAGGTACAGCTAGGCTAAATTCGTAAAAAACAATTCATATACTTAATGTACTGTACGTCGTGCATCAGTTCACTGTTGCATCAAGCATAAATTCCAGTAAATAATAAGACAGTAAGACGCATGGTGTCTTAGTAGTTAGCACTTTAAGGATTGAGGGTTCGAGTGGTCTGTGTGTGTGGAGTCTCCATGTACTCCCAGTGCTTGGTGGCTAAACCGGGTTGCTCTGCAGTCCAGAGACATGTTGTGTAGGCTGATTGGTGCTTCCAAATTGCCTGTAGTGTATAACCGGGTTTCTCGAGCATTGCGAAGAGTTAGCACTCCATCCGGTTTGTCCACCAAATTGAGCCCTGTTATGGGCTCCAGGCTACACAGGATAAGCTCTATAGACAATGGCAAAAGTTTAAAGGTGCAGTTTGAAACATCTTAAGATTTCCATAATTATTGTATATTTTGACAATCCTTTCCAAAGATATGATTCATACTAGTTTCTTCAATTCGTGCTTTTGTTTAAAACATCTCTGGCCCAGAAATTATTCTTCTACCAAGGTCATTCAGGACAAGAAGAAGGAATGGGTTAATTGCTGGCTTGTCAACGCCCATGTTTTCTTTGTAATTGTAATTTCACCTTACAGAAAGACAAACAACTACTTTAAAACTTCAACCCCAATCGTATGATCTTGTTTCTTAATCCGAACAAAGTTATGTGAGATTTGCACAGAGGTGGAAGCAGGACTCAAACTCGATACTCAAGTAAAAGTACAAGTATTGTACCTACAGTACCTAAAAATGTACCAAATATGTAGAAGTAACAAAAATATGTCTAAAATGGACTATCACAAAGATTTCAGATTTTTAGTTCAGATATCCATCTTCCCGATTTATCTGTATAATGCAAGAAGTATCACGAAATAAGCTTATTATAAAACAAGTGCGCCCATTTGAGACGCTTGATAAAGGAGGCAGCCCAGAGACCGACTGGGCGGGATCCGTTGCCCAGGTAACCGTCAAAATCACTTGGGTGCTATAACCATTCAGAGCTCTCACAGTGACATGCTAGTCATTTCTGTTAGCTAGGTTTGGTGCAAATGCTTTGTTTCTGTCCTCTCCATGTAGGTGGAGCTCAGGTCACAGAGTAAAGACTTGGAAATCAGCACACTTTTGTGTGATCATCATCTAGGTCTGTGTTAAAATGTATGGAGTAGAAGTACACGTTTTTTCATGGAACAAAAGAAGTAAGTAGAAGTAAAAAGTACAAAAATATGGAAAATACTCAAGTAAAGCACAGATACATAAAAATACTTAAGTAATGAACTGTAGAGGATTTGCATTCACAACACAAAACTAGACGACACAAAGACTTTAGGAAAAGTTCAGGTTTATTTTGGACATTTTGCTGGGCTCGCAGCAGCTGGTCTGTCGGTCAGTTAGATATGAAGATTGCAAGCCACAAAAATATATATATATAGTTATATATCAGCACATACAAACAACATCAGTACTGTATTCTGTATTAGTGAAGTGCAAAGTATTAGTGAGAACCTTTATTAGAATCTGAATAGAGTTTTGCTAAAGTATCTACCATTTAGGAAAAAAAAAGAAAAAACACCGTATACAAAAATATACCACAGTTAAAGTTCATAAAAAAAAAAAAAAGATAGTGATCTTTAGGTAGAGTTTACAGGTATTGCACTAACCAGCTACGTTTAAAAGTGACAGACGAAACTGATGATCAGTAATACAAAATAAATCTCGTCTGGAATGTAGCAGAGGAAGTCTGCAAGAACCGAAAGCAATGAAGAACCGGAATGTCAGAAACATTTGCATACGCGTCCGTCTTGGTGTAATATTTGTGCATATTCCACGCGAGGGCTGTTCATCATGGTGCCGCTGGTTGACACACAGTTCAGTATATAAGCAGTACTAATATTGTTTCTACTAAACCTGTGAGTATGAAAACTGAGTTTTCCATATTTGGTCTACTTGGTATTGAAAAGGGGTATAACACACATGATGCAATCTACTGTAGATCTAGTTAGCGCTCCAAATATCCGGGTTCAGATTCACAACTGGGGTGGGCGTGGCCTAAATCAGACATCTGGAGAATAATAAAACAGCTCAGAGGTAGAGATGCTAGCAGGATGTTGGTGGTGTCTGAATGGTAGCTCTGACGGTTCCTCGAACTCAGCTACATCACCCGAGTTCACTGGTTCATGCAGGTGTTATCTTTTAAACTTTAACCTGTTTAAATGGTCCCGTTTCCCTATATATATATATATATATATATATATATATATATATATATAAAGCAAACTAGTCGTCTTTTGACGATTGATGATCAGGAGCTATCGAAAGATTTCAAGTACCGCAAGACGGTTTAAATGTGAGAACGAAAAATCAACAAGGGGCGTTCAAGTCAAACCGGGATATACACTAACTCACTCGCTCACCGTCTATACCGCTTTATCCTGTATTCAGGGTCGCGGGGGGAGGGGGGTTCCTGGAGACTTAGGACACCAGGAGGGGTACACCCTGGGTGTCTGGGGGCAAATCCATCACAGGGCACACACACATACATACACACACTCACACATTCATACATTATGGGCAATTGTTTAGGAACACCAATTAGCCTAACCTGAATATCTTTGGAGTGTGGGAGGAAACCGGAGAACCCGGACCCTGGAGGTACATGGCGACAGTGCTAACCACTACACCACCGTGCCATCAAGGCGACTACTACCAGTCAACGAGGGCCGAAGACTATCAGTTAAGTCTCAGCTTGATTGTATATATACAAGGCCCGACCTCGTTCGAAGGCGGAGTTCCTGGGAGGCCGGCGTTTCGGATCAGAGAAAAACTTTCTACCTTGATGGTTGAAACGTTGGGATGAGTGCATTAGTGTAGCAGGGGATTATATCCTACCCTCATATCTGTGTTCTGCACAATTAAAAGTCCCGGTTTGACTTGAACGCCTCTCAGTCTGATGTTTCCCTGTTAGTATTATCTGCTTTCACTGTTTACTGCGATACACTATTTGATACAAATACAGTTTAGTAAAGTAGTACTTCTTCTTCAAGTGTTGAAATCGATATCTTGGTGTTTATGAATGACACACCTCATCTGTAGTGTGTGTGTGTGTGTGTGTGTGTGTGTGTGAGTATCATTATCAAGAAAAAGGCTTTCTAGAGTTTCAGGAAAACCTTTTGTCATCTCTTTTCCGCGGACGGTTAGACGTTACAGTACGTTCGGAGACGATGATGACGGATGGTCCTAAAGTCCATTACGGGATTTCAATAAGAGGTTTGAATGAGTTACTGCACATGCACTTGTTTCTCTCGGCGCTCCTCTCTCTCTCTCTTTTTTTTTTTTCCCCGTTCAGTTCCTCCGAACGAATGAAGTTTGAAAACGACTGTATTACATAACCATAACTCCCGGGGGGGGGGGGGGGGGGGGTTTTAT
>JAQQZS010000017.1:16976681-16987592 GCA_030068045.1 Platyallabes tihoni | reverse complement strand
GCAGGGCTTAGACACATCGTCACTTCCCCTGCGCACCCTTTAAACAATCCCTCCATCTCTCCCTCTCTCTAACTCTCTCTCTTTCTCCTCTCAATCACCATTTTAAAACCATTTAAAACCTATTCCCTCTTTGCTGCATCCCCCCTCTGTTACGGTATTCATCCACACTTCCTCTATTGTTTCCTCTTGCTCTCTCTCTCCCTCGCAGTCAGCTCTTTTTTACCTGTCACCATAACAACCGTCGTGCAGATTCGCCGGCATCGCACCGAGAGGTGTAGCACTTCAGAGAGAGAGAGAATAGAGATATGGGAAAAGAGGTTGAGAAAGTGGTGCAGTCCGCCTACACGGCGCTGCAACACAAAATGTACGCTCTGTTCTGATCACTTCGTCCATAAACACTCCTCTCTCTCTCTCTCTCTCACACACACACACACACCGCCATTTTACACATCTACAGCAGCCCGGCTGTCACCAGCTTCCAGCGAGCCATTTTGAACGAAATCCTCCGCGGGAGAGCGCGCACTTCCTCTCGCTCCCGCGGAGAGACATGAGTCACTACACTTCAATTCGGTCCGGCTAATCACATTCCGCGGCGTTACCGCAGACAGGAAACGCTCTGCTTCACTACAGATTAGTGTTTGTTTTGAGTCGTTGTTAGGTCCACACGTCCAGAGGGACCATCCTCTCTTTGCTGCCGGCGGGAGGAAGCAAGTTCTCCTCGCACAGGAAGTGCAGCGGGAAGTGGACCAGGATTCCACGGATGGCGCGCAGTTCCTCGGCGGCCTTCTCCGGGTCGTTCTGCGCCAGCGCGATCGTGCCCACGTGTGTCTGCAGCTCGCGCAGGTTACGGATCGAGTCGGACGGAAGGCACCGGAAAACCTGCAGGGGACAGAGGAGGAAGAGGAAGAGGAGAAAGAGGCGACGTTAGAGAGGAAACCCGACCTGCTGACGAGGAACCGTCGTCCAGACTCGTACTCACCGTTTCGTAGATGGAAGCATTCGATCGGGCGATCTTGTTCCACACCTCGGAGAAGAAGTGATTGCTGACCGGATCGTCGATGTCTATTGAGGGGTCCGAATCGGCCCGCAGCAGGACCCTGGACGGAGAGAAAAGGGGGGGGGGGGGAATAATAAGAGACGGGAAACAGAGCAAGAAAGAGAAACAAGAGAGCAAGAAAGAGAAACATAATGAATAATTATTATTATTATAACTATTACCATCATCATCCCCATCATGTATATGTCTCTAAATTTTTTTTGGATTTTTCCTGATTTTCTCCATGTGAAAATCGTCGTGTCCAATTCCTCCCCGTCACTAGGGGGCTCCCACATTAAAGCTACTACGACCACTCAGTCAGGAGGGCCGAAGACTATTACACCAGCCGACCGCATCTTTTCGAACTGCTCCCTCACGCACCACTGGGGGTGGCGTAACACACTCGGAGGACAGCGCTATCCGCTCCTTCCGCTTGCGCGAGCTCACAGACACCCCCGATTGGCTGTAGAGCCGTGATTAATGTGTGAGCACTAAGTACCTCTGATCCCGCCCCCCTCTGAGAGAGCTCGGCCAATCAGCTCTCTCTAGACCTCCGGCTGTGAGGGGTTACAGCATCACCCGGGATCCGAACCAGCGATCTCCGGATGATAGGGCGAGCACTTTACCACTGCGCCACTCGGAGGCCACCCTTCTCTAAGCTTTGGCGATACAGATGTAAATATCTGTCCTGCCAATAAAGCACGTTGGACTCTTGAAAAAAAGAGAGCGAGAGGAAAAGTCAGAGAGAAAAAGAAAGAAAGAAAGAAAGAAAGAAAGACAAGAGAACGAGAGAGACAGAAACAATGCAAAAGAGAAAGGAAGGAGAACGAAAGAGACGAGGGAGAGAAAAGGGAAACAAGAAAGAGAAACAGAGCAAGGGAGAAAGGCAGAGAGAGACAAACTCCAAAAGAGGAAGAGAGAGATCATGTTCCAGAGAACAGACACACACATGCAGCAGATGAGAGGAAAAAGAGAGAGAGAGAGAGAGAGAGAGAAGTAGAGGAAAAGTGATCAAAAAACAGAAGGAAACAGAAAGAAAAAAAAGAGAGAGAGAGAGACAGAGTGTGTGTGTGAGAGAGAGAGCGAGAAAAAGAGAATATAACTTTGGAAAACACACTCCGTGTCTCTCATCCTGTCCTCACTCATCTCTATCCGGATGTTCCAGAAGGTTCCAGTGATGACTCTCTACCCTGTAAGCTTCTACGTCTTCCAGAGCGACTGGAAACCCTGCGATTAGCCACACGAAATGCGCTTCGAAAAATCACCAGCCGTGTTCACTTCAGTACCGGAGAAGAGGAAGTGCACAGGAAGTGTACAGTACTGGGCTGAAGTGCGCGGTGATGGAGATCATGTGATCATGTGACTGAACTCTGAAGAGTTTTGCATGGAGTTCAATGTGTGAAGCTCCTCTTGCTTCCACCACACACACACACACACACACACACACACACACACGGAAGGTCACCTCCCAAACCCAGCTGTGAGCTCGTCATGCTCAGGAAGGTGCTGCAGAAACGCAGCGTCTCCCCTGGCAACGGAGAGCTGGCAGTACGGAACACAGTGTGCCAAGTGCAAATTGCTCCACACACGCACAGAAGAGGAAGTAAGAATGATGGTTACTGAGGCATGGATTCACACTCTCCATCTCTCTCACGCACACTCTCTCTCTCTCACACACACACACACACACACACGTTTAACGTGTATTAATTCTGCATTCTCAGCTTGCTTACATAAAAACTTCAAAAACGTATTCAGTTCATGACAACCCAACAGCACAACCATGTGTGTGTGTGAGAGAGAGAGAGAGTGTGTGTGTGTGTGTGTGTCAAGAATTCAGAGATGGAAAATTCCACACATACTTGTCACTGTGGGTATCTCCCAAGACCTTGGCCAAATATACTTTTTTTTTTTTCCTTCACACATACACACACACACACACACACACACACATATATATACCTGAAGCATTCCTTGCGCAGGGCGAGTGCCAGAGGCCCGGCTTCATAGTCCTCGCCGTTCATTCGGGACGGAACCCGCTCCTCGTCCTCCACCAGCACCGCCAGCTCGCTGTCCCGCGCTCCCATCATGCTCCTGTCGTTGATATTGGCTGAACCTGACATACGATACACAAATCGCAGGTTTATATCAATACGTTTCCATAGTAATCGGCCGTTAAATTGGAGGAAAAGCTATATAAAATGTGTAATCCTTCTTTTATTTTTTTTTTAACTGGACAAACACACTTTGTGTTAAAACCCCCTGAATTTCCAGGCTCGACCACAAGATGGCGACAAAGCTACCCTTTAATTTAATTACTGTAGGTGGTAAAGCGTCAGGTTGTGGTGTAAGGTCTCACCGATGATGTAGCGGCGGTCGTCGGCGATCAGCGCCTTGCTGTGGACGTAGATGAGCTCGGTGACGGGTGTGTGGCCGAGCTTGGCGTTGGTGCGCAGGCCGCACACGGAGATGTACTGCGTCCATTCGCCCTGCACTGGAACGCGAGAAGGAACAGTCGTCATGGCGATCGACATGAGCCGAACAACACTGATTGGCTGAGATTAAAGGAACGCGCACTTACTGTGTTCCTTGAGCCGTGACAGGATGGAGTTTTTTCCACGATTGATTGTCCTAAAAAAATAAATAAATACAATTTAAGTCATATGTGTCTGAGTCACCATGAACAAAAAAGACCAGCAGGAAGAAAAGTACAGAAAGACAACACGTGAAGATGGAGAAAACTGAAAAACAAAAAGGACAAATGAAAGAAAAAACTAAAAAGTGTATGCGTGTGTGTGTGTACCTGTAGGTGAAGTGTAGTATGGCCTGGATGGCGTTGCCTCCTCCCTCACTGATGTCTCCCTCAAATCCAGGCAGAAGAGGAATCACCACAAACACTCTGTACTTCTGTTTCTCACTACATAGACACACACACACACAATGTTTATTTTGACCCCAAACACACAGAAAGTGAAAAAGCAAAGTATAAGGCCTACATGCCCACACATCTAGCTACGCACACACACACACACACACACACACACACACACACACACCTGTGTGCACGCAGGATCCTCTTGACAATAGTGTCTCCTATGGTGTTTTGCACAGTGTCAGCACAGCTAATGAAGAACTGATTCTGAAAAGAACATACATAACACTGTCAACATTCTCATAACACTCTCAGAACACATTACGTATTCAAAAGCCTCATAACGTTTTCATAAAACTTATAAACACTGTCATAACACACATTCATAACTCTCATAACACATTCATAACTCTCATAACACTCTCATAAAACATGCATAACACTCTCATAACACATTCGTAACTATCATAAAACAATAACGCGCATAACACTCATAACTCTCATAACTCATTCATAAATCTTATAACACATTCATAACTCTTATAACACATTCATAACTCTCATAACACATTCATAACTCTAATAACACTCTCATAACACATACATAACACTCATAACACATACATAACTCATAACACTCTCATAAAACATGCATAACACTCTCATAACACATTCGTAACTATCATAAAACTAACGCGCATAACACTCTCATAACTCATTCATAAATCTTATAACACATTCATAACTCTTATAACACATTTATAACTCTCATAACACATTCATAACTCTCATAACATTCATAACTCTAATAACACTCTCATAACACATTCATAACTATCATAAAACATTCATAACTCGCACAACACTCTTATAACACATTCATAACTCTCAACACTCACAACACACTTGACACTCTCATAACACATTTATAACTCTCATAACACATTCATAACTATCATAAAACATTCACAACTCGCATAACACTCTCATAACATTTATATCTCGCATAACACATTCATCACTCTCATAACACGCTCATAACTCTAATAACACTCATAACACATACATAACACACTCAACACATTCATAACTCTCATAACACACTTGACACTCATAACACATTTATAACTCTCATAACACATTCATAACTATCATAAAACATTCATAACTCGCATAACACATTCATCACTCTCATAACACACTCATAACTCTAATAACACATTCGTAACTCTCATAACACACTCATAACACATACATAACACTCTCATAACACATTCGTAACACTCATAACACATTCATAACTTTCATAAAACATTCATAACTCTAATAACACTCATAACTCTAATAACACTCTCATAACACATTCGTAACTCTCATAACACTCATAACACATACATAACACATTCGTAACACTCATAACACATTCATAACTATCATAAAACACTCATAACTCTAATAACACTCATAACACTCTCATAACACATACATAACTCATAACACATTCATAACTATCATAAAAGATTCATAACTCGCATAACACTCTCATAACACATTTATATCTCGCATAACACATTCATCACTCTCATAACACACTCATAACTCTAATAACTCTAATAACACTCTCATAACACATTCGTAACTCTCATAACACACTCATAACACATTCGTAACACTCATAACACATTCATAACTTTCATAAAACATTCATAACTCTAATAACACTCATAACTAATAACACTCATAACACTCTCATAACACATACATAACACTCTCATAACACATTCGTAACTATCATAAAACATTCATAACTCTCATAACACATTCATAACTATCATAAAACATTCATAACTCGCATAACACTCTCATAACTCTAATAACACTCTCATAACACATTCGTAACTCTCATAACACACTCATAACACACTCATAACACTCTCATAACACATTCCTAACTATCAAAACATTCATAACTCGCACAACACATTCATAACTCTCATAACACATTCATAACTATCATAAAACATTCATAACTCTAATAACACTCTCATAACTCTAATAACACTCATAACACATACATAACACATAACACACTCATAACACATTTGTAACTCTCATAACACACTTGACACTCTCATAACACATTCATAAATCTCATAACACATTCATAACTCTCATAACACATTCACAAATCTCATAACACATTCATAAATCTAATAACACATTCATAACTCTCATAACACATTCATAACTCTCATAACACTCTCATAACACATTCATAATTCTCATAACACTCAACACACTTGGCACATTCATAACTGCATTCATAACATGCACACTCTTTACAAATCAGAAACATAGTAGGTGTAAAGCATAAAGTTGTTATTGTACAACTAACACCCTAAAAATGAATGTGTGCAAATATTGTACGTGCACCGAATGCAAAAGTTTGCGCTCCCAGGTGGAAAAACAAAGAAAAGCGCAAGTTGAAAAGCGAAATGTGGGTGTAACCAACAAGGATCGAGCACATCACAGCACCAAGAGTTGGGAAAGAGCCAAAATAAAAAAGACAAACACACTGCCTGAGGGTTTGTGAACTTTGGCAATGCTTTGGCTTGTTTTTGTGGATGTGAAAGTGTGGTGTGTGTGTGTGTGTGTGTGCTACCTCTATGTAAATGTAGTGCTGGCTGTTCTTGATGGTGTGTACGTAAGCGTTTTGGATGGAACATTCGCTTATCTCGGCCGACCAGGGATCCACCGAGCGGAGCACCTGGCGATGACGGTTACAGAGGGGAAAAAAATTAATATCAACAGCCCAAGGAACATTTAGAGTTAGTGTTTAATTGCTGATTCTGTTAAAATATTAATGTGTGTGAGTGTGTGTGTGAGTGAGTGAGTGTATACCTGTACAGAAGCTTTGGCTGCTCCAGGCACGATGAAGGGAAGCTCATTGGCAGTGGTGTGACTCTTGGGCAGCAGGTATGGGTAAAACTGGGCTTTATACTTTTTCTTAAAGTTCTGGAAAAACATCCCACAAAAATACACACACACACACACACACACACACTAATGCACTGTTTGATCATTTAAACCTAAATCAAGTGTAATCCCAGGCTTATTTAAGCCTGCCCTCTGACCTTGGTGAAGTTCCAGCGCTGGATGAAGTGCCGTGCCAGATCCCTGGCTGCTTTCCCATGAACCACGGCTCCGAGGTCGCGCCACGGGATACGTGGCACATGCGCCCGGTCCACGTTATCTGAGGGTGAGGATGCAAAGCTGGGTCAAGTGACGTTACCTACAGTGATTGTTATCGGGTGACATTTTTGCAAGTTGTTAAAACAAAGACAACAACAGTCGGTCTCGGCACCTTGGAACGGCTGGTCCAGCTGCGTCCAGTCCTTCTTGATGAAGTTGCTGTAGTCTTTCCCCAACCAGAACAGTGTGTTACAGCTGAGATCCACCTCGTCATGACCTTCTGTAACCGCTCTACCAGTGAGAGGAACATTAACTGCATCCTCCCCTTCAGTCTGAGAGAGAGAGAGAGAGAGAGAGAGAGAGAGAGAGAGAGAGAGAGAGTCAGAGACGCCCATGAGATATAGACAGTAGTCAAAAATGATCTGCACTTCTGTTGATCTTATCAGCGTTTTCGTTCAAAATGCTCCCCTGCCTTGGATTGCCACCCCTACGTAATCTATATCAAATATTATATTAGAACATAAATTCATAGGTTTATTATTATCAAAAATGATGGATTACTATTATAATGAACAGTCGTCGTCGAGACCATTAATAATAATGTTCATATAATATGTTTATTTTGTAACATTTATTTTGCAGAAGTTTGTCATATAATACAAGAATGTTTACACTAAATAAATATTGTTTATGATGTAAAATTCTACAACACAATTTTTATTATAAAAATAAGCAATATAAAATATACATGTATATGAAAAAATTTATATATATATAATTCATGAATTTTTTCTTTTCATATACAACATGTATTTTTTTGATTTTGCTTTTTTCTTATAATCAAATTCCTTTGGTGTAATTGACATGAATTTACGTTCGGATATAATATTTGATAGAGATTATGTGGCACCCTGCCACGGTCTAAGGGTGCACCTGGTGCCGAAACAACTCACGGAAGAGCATATAAGCATAAGCGTTTGGATATCTGCGAACAAAATTTGGATTTTCGAGCCCGGGAGTAAACATCAGAGTACGAAATGGAAAACATCCTCAATCGCCGATCGAGAAAAAGTTCAAAAGTCAACCATCAGCTGGGAAACTTCATCAACGCTTACAGTTTCCTGGGATTATCAGGGGCCAGAAGTATTGGAACGGCATCAGGGAAAAAGGTACGGCGATCAACGGTGCTCGTTATGGTGAGACGCTTACTGAAGAGCCGAAGCATGAAACGCATGTTGATGCACGTCCGCACACTTCTGCACACACTGAGGTGTTAATGCGTCCTCCCTATAGTCCTGATCTCGCGGCATCAGATTTTCATCTGTTTGGCTCCTGAAAGCAGAACTATGTGAATAAAGATTCACTTCCGATGAAGAAGTGAAGACAGCAGTGCATTCGTGGCTTGAAGCTCAGCGTAAAACATTTTCAAATGATGGAACACGAAAGCTTGTTGACGAATGGACAAAGTGTAAATGTCCTTTCTAAAAGTGGATTAAAATAAATTCTACAGTCAGAGTGCGGATCATTTTAAACTCTCCTTCATGATGATGTACGTCCATAAAATGTCTCTAATTTTCTAGTCGTAGTTACCTCAGGAGCCGGACGCTCGTTGTGATTGGCTGTCTGCAATTCCACCTTGTCAAACAACCTGTAGTTGCTGTCGTCCCACCTCCCGAAGGCGAGGTCCAGTCCGCCTACGAAGGCCACCGATTGGTCGATGGCCACCATCTTTTCATGGTGGGCCCAAAAGAAGACGACGGAGGCCACATCGGGATGACGCATAACCTAGGCAACAGCAAGATAAACAAGAGTGGCTCGTATAAAAAAAGCAATAAAGACTAACACACACTCCAGTGGTGATGTAATGAATGTATAGCCCCGGGTTCGACCGTCTCGTGGTTTTTCTTTGGTTTTGTTTCTCACCTTGATATTCGGGTGCAGGTCCATCAGGGTCCTCTTACTGTACTCGCTGTTGATGCCCAGAGCCAGCTCTAACTCTTTATACAACATCACACACACCTTCACTCCTTGTTCCTGAAAACGCCACAGAGACGGAGGAGACGTGACAAATAAGGAGGACATAAATCGAATCGAAAGCAAGCACTCCGGGCGCATGATTCATTCGCGCGTGCGTGCCGCCGCCACTTACCGCTTTGCGCTTGAGGATCTGGTCCAGACGCCAGTACGTCCCTCTCGCAGGACGCTTGAGGTGAACTTCAGGACTTAACCTGAGAAAAAGAAAGAAAACACAAAGCCTAGACACCCAGACCAGAACGCTCACAGCACGGCGTCAGACCTCACTGCTCAGGAATTACAAACCAGACTAAATAAAAAAATAAAAATAAAAAACACAAGCTGTGATGATAAGATAAGAAGTCTAGTATAAACTATTTTAAGTAGAATGATCATAGAGAATCATAAACATAACAAGAGGAGCACGAGATACTCGGAATCCCTACAACAGAAAACTATGTTTCCTAACAGGAATAACAATCCAGCTGTTTTCCACTGACATTTAATTCAGTACAGATCTTTTCCAAGTCGGACAGAGTTACAGAGTTATCAGGTCTAAAGGACGACTGGGTGTAAATCTGCATGTGCGTACTGACCACCAATCAGTGATAAAGATCTCCTCCTTCGCCTTCTCCATGGCGTCTGCAAGGTCTGAGAAATATCCACACCCGTTCACGTACCTGTCAATCAATCCAACAATCACTCATCCTGTCAGGAACACTGCAGATCCACAACGGCACTTACTGTACCACTGTCACATATACAGGATGTGATATTCCTGCACAGATACTAATATGTACGTAAGTATGAATGCACATGTTTATCCGTATAGTTACATGTAGGTGTACATATAAGTATGGAACTAAATGTGTATTTAAAATGTGGTTTAAAAAGTGTATACATAGTGAAGTACTTAAATAAACACAAAAACACAAGTATGCAAGTATGTATAAAAGAATAGACTTGTGTAAGTGATAACAGTATTTACATAAATAGGAAATAACTATTTCTATAAATATCTATCTATCTATCTATCTACCTATCTTTCTATCCATCTAAATGTCCGTCTATCTATCTATCTATCTATCTACAGTATATGTAAGAAATCAATTATTGATAAAGTACATACTCAGTGAAGTACTTATATACTTTTAAGTATGTAAGTGCGCAAGTATGTATAAAAGTGCATACTGTACTTAGCTACTATAAAATGCATACTATTGAGTATTGAGTGCAATTAAGCATTTATACTGTATACCAAGGAATGCAAGTATTCAAGGAGCTATAAATTATATTTATAATGTAATTATATACATGTAGGAATGCAAGTACCAATAAAAGTACATATTTAGTGAATGACCTCTATACTGTACTAGTAAGTATGTACTGTAAGTACACGAGTATGTATAAAAGTGCATACTTCCTTAGCTTAGCTACTTACAGTAAATACACAAGCTGTATAGGTGTATAAGTATATTCTTATTCACACACTCGGGTATGAAAGTGTGAACTGTATTTTTTTTATGTATTTATAAGGAGATATGACGATCCCTAATTAAAGTTTCAGTACGTGTTGTAGTACAGTAGTAGACCACTTTTAACAGATACATAATTCCAGTAGAAGTTAGTTCCTTATTAATCATGGCACACGATGTTTCACAGTGTACAGGGAAATTACAACTCTGTGGCTGTTGAATGAACCCCCCGGATTTTGGAATAACACACTACACTACACTATAGTACACTACACTATAGTACACTACACTATAGTACACTACACTACACTATAGTACACTAC